>OZ016501.1:3414539-3623569 GCA_963966595.1 Physocephala rufipes | reverse complement strand
ATATATATATATATATATATATATATATATATATATATATATATATATATATATATATATATATATATATATATATATATATATATATATATATATATATATATATATATATATATATATATATATATATATATATATATATATATATATATATATATATATATATATATATATATATATATATATATATATATATATATATATATATATATATATATATATATATATATATATATATATATATATATATATATATATATATATATATATATATATATATATATATATATATATATATATATATATATATATATATATATATATAATATATATATATATATATATATATATATATATATATATATATATATATATATATATATATATATATATATATATATATATATATATATATATATATATATATATATATATATATATATATATATATATATATATATATATATATATATATATATATATATATATATATATATATATATATATATATATATATATATATATATATATATATATATATATATATATATATATATATATATATATATATATATATATATATATATATATATATATATATATATATATATATATATATATATATATATATATATATATATATATATATATATATATATATATATATATATATATATATATATATATATATATATATATATATATATATATATATATATATATATATATATATATATATATATATATATATATATATATATATATATATATATATATATATATATATATATATATATATATATATATATATATATATATATATATATATATATATATATATATATATATATATATATATATATATATATATATATATATATATATATATATATATATATATATATATATATATATATATATATATATATATATATATATATATATATATATATATATATATATATATATATATATATATATATATATATATATATATATATATATATATATATATATATATATATATATATATATATATATATATATATATATATATATATATATATATATATATATATATATATATATATATATATATATATATATATATATATATATATATATATATATATATATATATATATATATATATATATATATATATATATATATATATATATATATATATATATATATATATATATATATATATATATATATATATATATATATATATATATATATATATATATATATATATATATATATATATATATATATATATATATATATATATATATATATATATATATATATATATATATATATATATATATCTTGCTCAAAATCACCTCCTGAGTCGACTTATTATGTATGTATGTCTGTGAAAATCACAACTATAGAACAACAAATGATATTTGGTAAGAATATTTTCCGTCATCGCAAACTAGGTAGTATTGAAAATAACGATAACGAAATATAATATTAAAAGGAACATGTCCTAATAACTTAATATTAGATTTAAGCCATACATTTTTATACTATAGGTGTAAGTCATATGAGCTTCGGCGAGACCGATATTCGTGTTCTTACCTCTTCCTTATGTTTATGATGGAACTCAATAATGTTTCATATTTATGTTTCCCTCAAGGACGCTTATGATAAAAATGACACAGTCAATAAAGCCGAAAATGAAAGGGGGCCCGATAAAAGAAGCACGAATATTTGAAGAAACAATAACTTCGTCTTAGATTCTTAGTCATTTTTTTATCAATGTAAAACAAATGGATTAAATGAGGAGCAGAGAGTGTGGGAAGATGATGTTACGTTACTACCAAGTTTTTATTGATATTATTTAAAACCGAAGCAATTTGGGGAAGTTCACATTCACATTTATAACGTCCGCAAACGAGGTTCGGTCCGTCGAAAATTTAGAAATTTTAATTAAAGGCTAAAGTAAAATGTTAACGATCGATGTAGGTTTTAAAAAATTAAGAAGTGTACAGAAATGTTCAAAAAAACTTTTTTGAATTCCTAAATGAAGTTTCAATAACCGTTATCGTAATGACTTTAACAGTTTTCCACACTTTATTTTTATTGTTCACAAAATTCTTCATTTGGTCTTCCAAAAAGGTCTAACGACATTTTTCTAAAGGATTTTACTGCGAAATCTAAAAAAACATATACACAAAATATCATCCACAAATAATTGAAGATTTTATTATTTTTATTGTTCCTATTTCTCCCCCCCCTCTCTCTATCTCTCTCTCCTTCCAATTCTCTCTCATTCATTCATTGGTCTATAAAAATGTAGCAATTTAAAATCAATGCAATAAAATTAATGGTGGCGATTTATTGTGAAGACGACGATTCGTTCGGTCTGGCAATGAAACGGTTTACGGTGAAACAGTATCTTAGAATGCATTGGTTATGGCTTGGTTTAAAGAGCAGTTCTATCGAGGATGAGGGGAAAAGAAGAGGAAGTGCAAAACGAAAGATCCGGTAAAGGAAATAAAACTGGGAAAAGCGAACAAACAGAAGGATAAACTGCAAAATATCGTTGTTGTTATTGTTGTTGCATTTCACACAAACAGCAGACTACTTGGATGCAAAAGGACGCTAAAATGCCGAATGTTGTTTTGCTCGGTAAATGAACCCATTTGTATTTGTATCTTTCGTCATTAGCAGGAAATGTTAGGGAAGGCAGCATTTACTGGATCCAAGATTCGAATGGTCCCTTAGACGAATACATGCTAGCTGCTGCAATTACCACACAGATGCTGCTAAAAGTAGTTTCGCGCTTAAAAATCAAACCAATTATACTTAAACAAATGCACACACAGAAGTGCACGAACCAGCCTTTCATTCACATGCACGTCAGCATTCAATCTTCATTGGGGACGAATAAATGCATGTGTGTTCGTACATATTCTTCAATATTCACTCATTCGTCGCACAATGTATAAATTGCTGGAACATTGACTGCATTTCATATATATATATATACACACATACACCCAGATATTTTTTAGAGTTATTGTTTTTTTAAGATAATACAAATGTGCTTAGCAGAAGAAAGAGGCAGAGATTAGGCAGAAGATAGGATTCTATACATTTGCTTTGGTTGCATGATTTGAAAGCATTCTCTCCCGCCTTTATCACCGAAACACAACAACAATAACCAGCTCCATTAACTCCACCAACACCATTAACTGTTTAGAGCGCAACGAAAGGAGAATATTGCATAGACGTCGTTCGTCTATTCGCCTCGAAAGCGACTTTCTTTGTTATCATGTTTGTTGGCTTTAAACTGACAATGGGAGGGAGGCACTGAGAAGATTTATGCAGAGTACTTAAATTTAGGATACTTAAACATTGCTTCATATTATTTTACTTTTTACAATTATATAAAATTATTAAAATTTCAAAAACTAAAAATAAAAATGATAAAATCAAAAATCAAAACATGTTCGTTTTCAATTCCAATACTTTCGCGTTGAAACAAATAATAAATTCTAATTATTTTATATAATTTGTCATATATACAAAATATAAAATAACAAATATTAAGTCACAAAATTAGTAATCAAAATTTGGGTAGTAATCAAACATTCTCGACAAATTGCAAGTAAGAACGAAAGGCATAAAGTAAAATAAATTGACATTAAAATATGTTATAACAGCTCTTCCACTGGAAATCACAATAACGATATAAGACTTAATTCAAAGTTTGTTTGTTCTTTTCAGGAAATACGTCTGAAAAACTTTAGTTCAGGAAGTTACCCAAAAGCATTAACACGACCTTACCCAGTTCTAATGTTACTGCCATTAACGATTTAACAAAACTGGTCGAAAATATTTGGGTAACAATTAGTAATCCTACTTTTTGCTCAGCCGAGGGTTTTACGTCTTTTAGACTTTTATAACAATCATAATTTTTGTAATCACCGCCGGCAACGCCGAATTTATTGGAATTATTAGTAATCAATAAACATCATTATATTCGATTACATACTATTTAAACAAACTTCCGCATAGACGAGTATAAATCTCCGTTAAACTATCAGAAAGAAGAAGAAGAAGAAGTAGAAGAAGTTAAGAAAGAGAAATATGATGAAAAGTATGACGATGGTTACGCTATATAACGATATATAAAATGACTATATATAAGAATTAGGAGTAAAGCATATTAATGGCAAAACCTCGCTAAAAACACCAATAGCGCTAAGGAAATGTAAGAAAAGCAATTACTATAATACTCTTTTTAAAAAAATTATTTCAAATGAATGTTTCAAAAATAATTCATACATTCACTTATTGTATTCATATGTTTTTATTAATATTTTTGTCAGACTAAATTAGGCGACTACAAAAATGAGGATTAAATAATGAATTAATTAATTTTTTTATTTCTTAATTTAATTTAAAAATAGCAAACAATATAAAAAAATAATTATAAGAATACTTAAAAAAAATATAAAAATTTGAAATGCTATGAAACAACTTTCTTTTTATATTGCGAAATTCCTTTTTTTCCAATTTTTTATTGTTCATATATTTACTAACCAAAACTAATGAATCTTCATTGAAAAAGGCTTTAAACAAAATATATTGAAAGCTCAAATTGGACGTATTTTGACTACTTTATTTCATCCAATCCTCCCTCCCTTCGTTTGCATTTTCTTTTGGAATTAAAATTAACTCGGTTCGTTGGAAACTGTAAATAAGTAAAAAGAAGTCCTTTTAAAACGGGCGTTACCTCTCACTCTTAATGCTGTTAAAGAAAAAAAGGAAAAGGTTCCAAAGAGAAAGACGGAATTGTTAGAAAAACGTGATCAAAAAACCGAAGCGAAGGCAAACAGATCTAAAAGAAGACGAAAACTACAATTAAGAAAAAAAGTAAGAAGCCATTTCGAGAAGGAAGAGAATGATTAATTTTCATTTTGACTTTCAGTTTAATGGATTCCCACGAAATGAATTCTATTGAAATTCAGAGGCTCGGACTAGTTTTTTCAGTTTATTTTCTGCATTTTTTTCTACTCACAAAAAAAATAAAATTAAGATGTAAAGAAGCAGCTGCCAAGTGCTGTCAGTGCTAGAAACTGATAATGATTTAAAGCAAACACGTTTTAAAACCAAGCGCATAGAAACCTAAAGAGACAACAACGAATTTAAATTGTTGACCCTTTTTTCCTTTAATCAACCCATAATCTCTCTCAAAGCCAGCTGCTTATTTTGCCCCACAGCGGTTTCTTCTTTCGGACTTTATCTTCCCTTGCTTATCATTTTAAATTTTTTTTTAAAAAAAGTAAACACATTGTAATATATAGTGGAACAAAAAATTAGAAAACAACAAATTTGTAACAGACGCAGCTGTCACGAAAATGTGACGTGAGAAAAGAACTATAAAATGTTAGGTGAGAGAATGGAAACGGAAATAAACTTGATGAAGAGTGTGCAGTGTTTAACGTTATAAAATGAGAAAGGAATAAAACAAATGAAAGGCTGAGTGTACGGAAGTAGGAAAGGTGCGAGCGGTGGGTGCGGTCAAGCAAAGCCAAGCAACTGTTTTTGTTGATGTTTTCATTTTGGAAAAACGACGATAAAATAAAAGAAAGGGAGGAAGCAAGGGCGCAAATAGCTATATATTTTGCAACTTAATTTTCTTTAGCTCTTGCCTTCTTTTCTTCCCTACTGCCTTTCTAAGTTCCTTTCTAACCTGCTAGAAACCCTACAACCCTTTCTAACTTGCTCGGACCCTACAATACCCTCCCTTGCTTCTTTCCATCTTAATTTATTTCTTTCATTTCTATATTTTATTGTCTTTGCTTAACAGTTATTTCTCTTTAGCTCTCTTTATCATTTTAACACATCTCAGCTTCCTCTTTGTCGAAGTTCTTCGTGCGATTTGATTCTGTGGATTAAATCAAAACTTGTTTGAAGATTTTTGTGGAAAAATCCAATCAACATTTATTTGATTTCGATTTAATTTCATAACAATTCAATTAAATTAGAATTCATTTCGTTTCATAATATTTTCTGAGGAAAATCATTTCGTCTTCAAATAAATACTCCCATGATATATCAGGTAATGCAAATAATTTTCATAACTTCCTTTCGATTTCAACTTCACATTCATCATATTGATTATGCCCATAAAAGTGTTTGTATACGTGAGCGTATGTATTTATGTGTTTGTGTGTGTATGTATGTGTGTGTGTTTATATATGAGTGTATCTGCACGATGGGTGTATGTGTACGATCGTGCAGAGGTAAATCATAAGAATCGCCTCAGTGCAAATATTTATTTAAGAATTTATTTATTAATTCTTCAGAATTCCAATTTAATTGTTATGTTGCAAAGCTAGTGCCTACAAAAGTACATAATCAAAAAATCAAAACTAAAGAAACAATTAAAAAAACAAACAATAAACGAAAAACGAGACAATTAAACCATAAGCTAAATGAGCACAAGAAAATCACAATGACAATAAAATGCTCAGCTAGACTAAACTGAAATGAATTATTTTAGAATATGTTTAGATCATAAGAATAACCCACTTGGCATTTTCGAACAAAATTGTCGCATTGAGGTGAAATCATGTCCTCGAATCTTTCTCCTGACATTATCTTTTTTTTTTGTCAACGATTCTGCGTCTCCACAAATTGATGTAAGGACTTTTATAAGTGTGCTTCCCTAAAGCCTCTTACGATAAAAATTAAAAAAGATAAAAGTAGTAAAATATTGAAAATCATTTAAAATGACGACTTAATTTACCTCCCTAAATCTTCATCTGGCATTAATCATCTTCTGAAATCTCTTTCGAATCTTCTGAAAGTGAGGAGAAGAATTATGCCTGAATTATGTCTGTTTACGTCATCATTACTTGCCAATCCTATTTCATAAACTCTTCCTTTAGACTGAACCAACCCAACCTCAGAAACCACTCAATTAATAATTCATTTTTCTTGTTTTGAAATGATTTCGCTGCAAAATTGTCTTTTGGAAGCAATACGAAAAAAAAACTGAATGATGATTAATAATCGACTTAAGTTAGGGATTAGATAACGATCAATATTAAAACATTACATATATAAATTTTGCTAAGGTAATCAAAATTATAACCGTCTTTTAGTACTTTTATAAGTTTAACCGAATTTGTTGACGTCTTGGTTGATTGACTGTTGGAATGCTTTGCCGCAGAATGAAGAAAATATTGTTAAGTGTTGAAAACGAAGTAATTAATGAAAACATGCTAATGATAAGTTTCTGGCAATAAAAACTGCAATTTTGAAAGAAACATAATTGAAAAGAATTGTAAAATTATTACAAAACTGACAATTATTTATCAATCGTTCGTAAAATTTTTCTCAATCCTGCAGATTTCATCCCAAAATAAAATATCATCACAATGATATCCTCATCTGTTGCCATGTTTAAAATGGCGTTCTAACAATGGGACATTTTTTGCAATTGAAGATTTTACTTCACTAAATAAACAACAGGCTTCTCGTTTTTCTAGTGTAATGATTTTTTATTCCTTCAATATATTTAAATCTCAGAGAATTTCTTGAATTCCAGCTTCGCAGTCTTTCCAGACGCTTCGCTTTTAGTAAAAACCTAACTAAAGAGTAACTTTTTATGTGTGCGAAATGCTCTGAATTAAAATCGAAAAGGTTGAAAATCAGTGAAAGCTTACCATTTGCTGCGCTTCACACCGTTCTTAATACCGGGAAGGAGCATGAGAAATAAAAGTAAGGAAAACGAAACAAAAAAGAGGAAATGATAAAATCTGCGTTTCGAAAAAAGTGCATTGCACAATACACGCACATGCAAGCACACGAAGTACACAAAGTAACGCAGGATGCGGTATCGTCTGCTTGAACAAATCAAGAAAATAGATCAAGAGAACGCTAAGAAAGAGAAGGACAGAGCGAGAGCAACATCTGGTTCTATAATTTATCGAATAGACCCAGAGCAAAATTCATTAAGAATAAGATGTACCGTCTACTGGTTCCTTTTTAAGAATACTACAAAAATAATAAAGGTAACTGTATTATTGCAATAATTGATCACACATTTATAAAAATTTTAATTATAATGTATGGTAAACAAATTTTCAAATTATCTAGAAATTAATATAACGATATTTGTAAGAATTTCGTAGAGACCGTAGTGAAAAATTATTTGTTCAAATCGAAATTGCACACCTTGTTAAAAGAATCTTTTAAAAATAAAGCATTCATACTATTGAAGCCGCAAAATCAGAGTTTGGCAAACTTCGACAGAAAATTCAAAGTAATCAATTAAAAACTCGTTTCTCCATTTGGTGCGGGGGAGTTGTGAGTTTGTTAAAGTTTATGATAAATTAAAATTTTCTTTATTTTACCTTCTTTCTTGTTCTTTCTTCTCTTTATAAAATGACTTGACTAAAGTTTTGAAAGCACTTTGCAAAACTATATGCACTTCTTGTGCAAATACAGACAGAGTTTGTTCTTAAGGAGCAGAAGGAGAACAAGAAGATGAAGTTTTGTGTGGTACCATTTGCCGTTATCAAACTATTTTGTCAGGTAAACCGCTTACCGCTTTTATTTCGGCAAATAAATTCCCACAAACAATAACAACAACAACAACAATTACAGCAAAGGCATACTATTAAAATAAATTTATGACTTTTACTAATTGCCATAATTCCTTACCATACCATATGGCACAGCCGTAAAATTCAAATTAGGACCAGTCGATTGGATAAAATATGAATATCTGATTTCTCTTGGTCTTCGCGAAAATTTAAACAAATAAAATTGTTGATTTCAGTTTGACCGAAATTTATGCATCCTTTTCGTGCAAGAAAACTGTACCTCTGGTAGAGACCATTGACCTCAGGTAGAGGCTATTGACCACGGGTAGAGACCATTGACCTCGGGTAGAGGCCATTGACGTCGGGTAGAGGTCACTGATCTCGGTTAAAGGTCATGGACCTCTTAATGTTGTAAATATATTTCTTAAGGATGTATAAATTTCTGGATTATTTCAAAAAGATTTGCTTTTAGAGAATATTAAAATATATTTTAATATAAAAGAGGTTTTAGTTTATAACGAAGTCGATAATCTCACATAGTCGCTGTCGACCTCAGATAGAGGTCATTGGCCTCAGGTCGTGCTCATTAGACTAGGTAGAGGTCATTTATAAATGATTTATAGTTGACTTCATTGAGTTTAATTGACTTTTATTCATGCCTAATTGTCCGTTATTTGTCTATTGATCGTGAAGAAGAATCTCATTATTCACTAATCTCAATAATCTTTTTAAATTTATTATTAGTTGCGAGATGCCCTTTTAAGAGACTGTTAATGGCAAGGTTAAATTTTAACTATTTCTTAATCACGAACTTTGGTTATAGTTATTTCTAATTTGTGAGAGATTCATTATTAATTTACTGTTCTTAATTTACTGTTAACCATGATAAAATTGCACTAGTCTGTTTAACTGCCTCTTAATTTCGATATTATTTTAATTGCCAACCACAAATTTTCTCATTTTCTCATAATCGCAAAAAACTAAGATGGCTATTTTGATAACTCCTTCATCAAGAGTTTAGTTTTTAATTGTCTCTTAACATCGATATTATATTAATAGTCTGTTTTGTCTTTGTCTTTCAATTCCCAATTATTTTCGTTGCCAATCACAATATTTTGTTACCGTTTAATCACGATTAAGGGGATGAGATTAAGGCCTATGGAAAATAGCGATTGAGGCAATAGTAACACTTTCTAAATGGCGAGATTGTTTTTAATTATTGTTAATTGGCTCTGACGCGAAACTTATCTATTACCTTTTAATCACACACTGTATAGACTTACGAACTAAACTTATGAACCCAACCAATAAAATTTCCCTGCTCGTTAAAAACGGAGACTGAGCTGACTAATTGATTGCTTCGTTAATATGCAGTTAATAACATTTACTAAAGGCACTAAACAATTATTTATGTTAATGTTTTTATAATTGATCTCGAATATGAAAGTAATTTTTCTAATTTACTTAATTCCGTGATGAAGTTGAATTAAGTCGTAATTATTATTTATTAGGTGATTCGAATTATTAAACGGACACAAAAGCGGGAATGGTAAACATTTAGCTGAACTTTTAGAATTTAGAACTTTAGGATATAAAGTGAAGACTGTAGTGCAATAGCAATTGATGGTAAACTTCGCACCGATTGTTTTGTGTGCGTAAGTTAATTTCAAACGTTATTACGTTTGTTGTCTTCACTTTTGTGCTTTTGCTCCTGTTGGTCGGCATGTGCTGCTGTTACTCCAGTTGAAAGAAAAATGTTGTTGCAATAGTACGATGGTGTGTCAATTGCTTTATAAACTGACTTTATTAATTTTTTCCATATTTTTCTTTTCAAAGTTACGTCTAGAGAGAGGAGAGTGAGGCAAATATCTAGAAGAAGGGAGAAAGTTTATATTGAATCCGGCAACTTTTTCAAAGTTTTGTCATTATTTTGGCAAACTTTGTAAACTAGTGTTCGTGGCTATAATTGTTTTTGGTGTATTTTTTTTTGTAGTAGTTGAAATGATGATGTTTCTGTTGCGAAAATTAATATTATTACGACACTCCCTCTTTCAAAATATCTTGAAGGCTGTGACCTTGTCACACCTGCGTCGCTGTTGCTGCCTTGACAAGTTTTTCAACCCTACTTCTGTTATGACAGCCCTATAGATATATCGAGATGACACTAGGTGGCTTCAGGGTATTTTGAACAGTCACAAAGTTTTATTGTAAGCACTTTTCTATTCGTGGGCCATTTTTGTTAAACTTGTATTGCATCGTCTTCCTTACTACGTCACAAGAGCTATTAAAAATATGCGTAAAAATATAGGCGTAGTTAAAAATATAGGCGTATGATAGGCGTGTTGTGAGTTTCCTATGAAGTCGAATTTATTGTTGAGCCTTTGAAATGACGAAACAAATGCTTATAAATCTCTAGAGATATTTGATAAATTTAAAAATTTATTCAGAGTTTTGAGTTTTTTATTCAGAGTTTTGAGTTTTTTTCATTTGTTATGAATAATACTGTCTCCCTTTATGGCAAAACCGAGGTCGATTGACAGATTTACATTTTGAGTTTTGGAACGAAAATCATGAAAGTAGATACTTATGAAAATTGTAACAATTATAAAAGGATTTGGTTTTAGGCGATTTCAATCTACCTAATATAAACTGGGAAAAATGTGTAGAGGATCTGTCAATCCTCTTGCCATCAACTGAAGGATTCAATTCATGTTATCATCAATTCCTTGATGACTTGTTTTCTGGAGGTCTGTTCCCAATAAATGACGTATGTAATTATAATAAACGTCTCTTGGATCTTGTATTTGTTGATAACAAAGATATATTCGAACTATCTCGATTTGAACCTCTTATACCACCTGAGGATAAGCACCACCCTACGTTAAAAGTTAATGTATTATTGTCTTCCAAAAAGTACCAACGCAAAATTTTAGGTAGAAACCCTAAGAAATTCAGCTTTAAAAATACAAATTACATAGTTTTGAAAAACAATATTTGTTCACTTGACTGGGATTTCATTTTACGTCTTAATGAATTATCTTCATCATGCTTTGACTTTGCACTGGATTCATTTTATAATACCTTACTGGAGTCTTTTAATTCCTCCGTGCCTTTACGCAGAGCTTCACCAGATTCAAGCCCTACTTGGTTTACTAATAAACTGCGTGCTCTAAGGATGGTAAAAACGAAACGATACAAATTGTATTGTAAAATGCATACTTCTACAAATTTGCTTAAATATTTATCTACAAGAAAAAAATATCAACGGCTATGTAAGTAGTCATACAAGGAGTATATCTCAAGAATTAAAAACAAATTACGATCCGATCCGAAATCATTTTGGGTTCTTATAAATACTAAAAGAAAATGTGTGGTCTTTCCAACTTTCATGAAACACGAAGAAATTGAGTCTAATAATGCAGAAATTATTTGCAATCTCTTTGCGGAATATTTTAAATCAACGTATTCAACTACAAATTATTGTTTGGAGAGCTACCCATATAATGTTGCCTCAGCTTCAGTGGTACAACCTTTAGTTGAAAAGTCCACAGTGCTGAATGCCTTAAAGGATATTAAGTGCTCTTATAATCCAGGCCCTGATAATATCCCATCGTGTATTTTGAAATATTGTGCCGATGAACTGATTCTACCCATTACTGCCTTGTTTGATTCGTCTCTACGTTCTGGTTATTTCCCTCTTGCATGGAAGTCATCGTTTATTATCCCAATACATAAATCTGGAAATAGACAACTTATTAAGAATTATCGTGGCATCGCAAAACTTAGTGCGCTACCTAAACTTTTTGAGAAGATAATTTTGGATCAAATTTCATGTTCAGTTAATGCTTCTATCTCACCAGTTCAGCATGGATTTCGAGCGGGAAAATCAACTACAACAAACCTGTTGGAATTTGTTTCTAGAACAATAAGTAACTTCAACCTAGGTTTACAAACTGATGTCATTTATATGGACTTTAGTAAAGCATTTGATGTGGTCAACCATAGTCTACTTATTTTAAAATTGGAATTATTAGGATTTCCTCCAATTTTTACTAAATGGATTGCTTCCTATCTTCAAAATCGGTCTCTAACCGTACTTTACAAAAATGAAAAGTCATATGATTTTCCTGTTACCTCTGGTGTTCCTCAAGGAAGTCATTTGGGACCATTATTATTTCTGGTATTTTTAAACGATTTTCCAACAATTTTAAAAAGTGCGAATGTATTAATGTTCGCTGATGATGTAAAGTTATTTCTTTCGCATAAGGATGAGATGGATGCCGTGCTTCTCCAATCTGATTTGGATCAATTAAGTAGATGGTGCAATGTAAATTGCATGAACCTGAATCTAAAGAAATGCTACCAGATGACTTTTTCTAGATCCTGTCCTGTAATTTTCAATTATGCTATTACTAATAAGAAATTGGATATATTGGAAACTGTTAATGATCTGTTAATGAATTGGAAACTGTTAATGAGTGGTTCTTGATCATAAATTACGCTTTCATGTGCATATAAACCGCATGTGTAGTAAAGCCAACAGTGTACTAGGATGTATAAAACGTTGGGCGAAAGAATTTAACGATCCTTATGTTACAAAACTTTTATTTACCTCACTGGTAAGGCCTACTCTGGAGTATGCTTCGCCCGTCTGGAGCCCATACTATAATTTCTACATCTCAAAAATCGAATCAGTGCAAAAGCAGTTTCTGCTTTTCTGCCTGCGAAATCTTCAATGGGATCCTGTTCGGAGATTACCCACTTATGAGTCCAGATTGAAGCTTATTAACTTACCTTCATTAGTTAATCGAAGAAAAATGCTTAACAGTACTTTTATACTGGATTTACTTCAAGGCGCCATGGATAGTCCATATTTGTTAAGCAAAATTCAAGTTTACATACCTCGTAGTAATAGTAGAAGGAATGATTTCCTGTATCTTAGTTTTTGTAGGTCATCATATCTAATGTATGAGCCATTTCGGAATGCCTGTATTGACTTTAATTTTGTATATCCAGTTATAAATTTTTCTGATTCTGTAAATACGACTAAACATAAAATATTACAATATCTATCTAATTAATACTGTTGTAACTATAAAGCTGTAGATAGGCTTAGTTTCAAATCTTTATTTATTTAATGAATAATTAATAAATAAATAAATAAATAAATATGATTAAAGTAAAGTAAACTCTTAAAACGCTTCTCACTATAAATTCGTATTTTCTTAATAAGAATTAAACTGTTTTTATTCAACTTTATATTTTATCTTTAACACAACTAACATAAATATCTGAAAATTTTTTACCATATTTTTTACTGCTTCCGTCATTAATTTTTCCGTTCAAATTAATTTCGCTCGCCTTAAGCAAACGAGTTTTGAGAAATTGTTTAATTTATTTAGTTGCACCTTTATAAATAAAAAACTTTTGCCGCAGCGGAAGTTATTTTTGTTTCAAATGTAGTATTAGTTGATAGTAGTAGTAGCAGTAGTAGTATTAGTTGTAGTATCTGCCACAACATTCATTCAAATTAGCCTCGGGACGATAATAGTACCAAAAATAACAACAGTAATAGTATGCTCGACAACGTAAAAAAAAACAAAACGACAATTGAGAGAATAAGTGAGAAGTCACTGAAGAAAATGCTGCAGCCGAGGACTACCTGACTCTGTGAATCAAATCATCGTGGCCTGAATTTCTTCAGATCGAACAACTTCAGAAGCAACAATATTTTTGTTCAACTTTTCAACAACTCATTGTTAAGAAATATGTTCTGTTTTCTGTTTTATTGATATTTTATGTTTTTTTTTTTTTTTTTTTTTGAATGCAAATTTCTGATCATGCGTATATCCAAAGGAACATCTACATTACTTTTTTTCCCTCTGCCTTTCTCCTATGAATTCAAACAAAAGAAGTCTCAAACCACACTATAATGATATGCCTCAACCAAAGGATGATAGTAGATCGTTCTCCTCACCCAGCTCCACATGGAAACATAACGCATTGCTTAAACCCATACCGATTATCCAAAGAATCAAAATTACAAATGTACCTGTCTTTTCATTTCGTTCCTTCCGCATGCGTTGTTTGTCGGATTGCATTGTCAGCCTTGTAGATATAACTTCTATATATTCTACTGCAAATATTATCATTCATCATTCGCTAGTCCGGAAGTAGAAAGAGTTATGAAAAGGAAGAACGATGGACAATGGAGAAGTAAATGTATGAAAGAATGGACAAACGACGGACGGCTAGTGAAGACTAGTAAAGCGTTGCGGAAATGGGGAGCCGTGTGTAGTAATAAATGTGTATCGCGTGTATATTGTATGTCCATAGTGATAAAACCAAGCTCATAATGCTGTTTATACTCGACGTAACAATCATATTTAGTCTGTGAATTGGAAGCCGAATGAAAGCAGAATGTAGGATGACACACCTTAAGACCATTTGATTAATTTGTGTGCTATTGCTGTCGTAGTTGTTGTCATGTCAACTACTGTCATACCGATTTCCTGTTTCCGGCGACGGCAAATACGCGCTTGTCAGAAATGAAATGGAATTTCGGGGAAAATGTCGCGAAATATCGTTGTTGTTGTTGTTGTTGCTTTAGTTGGGATTGTAATAAATAACAAGGACAACTACAACGGCGGCCGCGATGTAATTAGTGTAACAAAGTCATACCGTTGCTTGCAAGTAATTGAGAGACCAAAATTTCAACTTCCAGTTTTGATTTATTTTGATTTTCATAAATTAATATGCGGAAAATGACCAAAAACACGAAATTTGAAATATTATATAATTTCAAATTTATTAAATAAATTTTCTTATTTTCAAAAGATTTAGAATAATTTTCATTAAACTGAAAATGTAAGAAAGCAATTCTTTGAGCTATTTAAAATATTATTTAATAATGGCTGAAAATAAAGATTCAATGAAGCACAGAGTTGTCTGAAGGGAAGTGATAAAACGACATAGAACCTAATTTAATTTTTCCTCGAAGAGCACAAAACCTTTATTGAAAACGAAATCATCGAATTCAATTGAAATTCTAGAAAGAGCTGAAGTCGTGAAACGTGCATAAAATTTTCAGCACAAGTTCTTCAATCAATTTCGATAATGATCATTACAATCATCATCTAAAGTCATCGATTTTCTTTCTCTTTTTCGTTATTCAGCTTTTTGTGGTACCTAAACTTCATTTGTTCTCCTTCTCTTCCATTTCTCGCCACTTTGAGATAAACATTCGAATACAACAGTTAATAGATAAAGGAGCATGAGATAACTAAACAATAGCGCAATAAATACTAGAATAAAAGCTAGAAGAAATTCAAAATATACCACTATACGCAAATATTTATTTGATGTACAGGAGTTAACACAGATCGCTTCTCAGTTCTTACGACTCAACTCAAACGCACACAATTTGAATATAATTTTTCATTATTTCCTTTATAATCATTTTTGCTTTAAAATAATTTTTGGTTTAGAAAAAATTTATTTTAATACCCTTTTTAATTCTGAATTTTATTTAATTCCAAAAATTGAATATTTGCAGCAGATATAAAATAAATATTTCCTATGTTTTAAGGTTGAGCTATCTTGATCTAAACAGAAAGTTTGTTTGAAAAGACTAGCATATTCATAAAAAACCATACATACAAGGGATACTAAATTTGTTAAATACATCGTCCTGCTTATCGTCTTAAAAATTACTCTTAAACGTCATACATATTATTTAAAAATGCGTTAGTTATTTCTTTTATTAATCATAAGGTATTTTGTGAAGGACTCTGTCAAAAATATTTGAAGAATTTTTGGTCCAAATTTTATTTTGTTTATGTCCTTAAATTTTCGACAGCTAAACTTACTTGCACTCGCTAAAAATGTAATAGAAAAGATATAAGGATAGAAGTTAACAAGGAGAATTATAAGTTAAAAATGCGTAGAAAATTAAGGAAAAAACGGATAAGGAATATAAAGAAGCTGGAAAAGAAAGCTTATAAATTATTTAAAATTTTATCAAAGATTAATTAAAAATGACAAATGTCATTTATATTCGGTTGCCATTTGTCATTCTATGATATTTTTATACAATAATCTCTCTATTGTTTCCTTAATAAAATATGAAACAAATTAAGATAACTTTGAAAGCTTAATTAATTACCAAAACGTACAAAATGGATACTAAATTTAACATCAGATAAAACGACTGATAAACTTTATCAAATATCAAACATGACAAATTGCTATGTTTGCTGTTTTCTGTTGGAAGGAATTGTCGCAGAATGGTCAAGAATATCGAAGAGTAAATACTAAAAGTAATAATAATAATAAGAATAATAATAATAATAATAACAAGAATAAATGCTAAAGCCAAAAATCCTGAATTCATTTACCCGAATGAGATTATGATTAAAATGTAAGCAATTTTTTTCCTCAGGATGTTGGAAAACCTTCGACTGTAGATACCAAACAACACAAATATATCAAAAACAATAACACTTTTACACATGCATTCTGCAATATTTTATTTATAAGTGAAATAAACAAACACATTTTTAAAAAAAAACATGAGGGAGCAATCTGTTTATGTTTGTGTATTAATTTGCAGTTAAATTAAGAGACAACAGCTACAGCAAAAAAAGAAAAGGAAGAGGAGTTCAAAACAGAAACATGGTAGAAAAGTGTGTGGGGGTGAAAGCGGGTCAGAACATTTATCATCGAAATGGGTTTAATTGAATAAATCAACGTTGACATTTAGCATTGCAATTTATTTATTCATTCTTTATTTTCAGGGATATTCACAAGCACCCCTTGTTAACCTCCCCCATCACCCCTTCATTCCAACTTTAGACGTCGTTGTTTCTGTCGATTATATGTGAACCTCTTCCTTTCAGTTAGCGTTGGCGCAAGACTGCATGTGAAAATTTGCTACTTCTGCTTCTGCTTCTGCTCTGAATATTTTTGCTCCACTTCTGATGCAATATTTTATTAACATATATTTATACAGATATATCGGTGTATGTATTATGTATTTGCATTTTCTCGTTTGCGCGTTTGTAAATCGGATTTTATAAACATGACCGTAATCACCGGAAGTTACAGATATGAAGCATCCTGATTCAACAAATATACAAATAGCGAAACCACAAAATCTTCAATCAGTTGTTTGAATTTGGTTTTTGTTGTTACACAGCTGCTTGATTTACGTATAACTTCCTCTCTTCCTTTCTCCCCTCTCTCTCTAGATTGCTCACAATGCTGCTCTTGTTCTTCTTATTGTTAACCTTACCTCCCTTTTGTATTAATATAAATAAGCTCGAATGAATGAGTGAAATTTTACAAAAAGAAAATTACTTATTTCATGAGGTTCGTTAAATTTTCTAACAGAGTTGGATAATGATAAACGGTAGAATCCCGTCATCCCCTTTGAAATGTGATTCGGAAAAAAACCAGTTTCGATGATGTGCCACCTTCACTATAATTTTTTTCTCATTTTTATTTTGCGTTGAATTAATTACTTAATTTAGTCTAAAATAATAGTGATCGGAGCATTCGCTATGAGACATTATCTCTTTTTCTTAATTAATAAATTCAATTAAAGTTAGCCAATGAAAGCGACCGGTCACCAATTCTACTAATTACCTTTCGTTAAATAATGAATTATATTTTAATAATTCAATAACCACAAATTTAGTGGCAGTATATAGAGACGGATATATAACTATTTCGCTCTATTCCATACATTTTACGTACAAGGGTAAAGAGCAGAAATAGCTACGGGAACACCTGTCATAACGTGACGGAGAAAAACCAAATTTCAATAACTTTGTACGGCCAAGACGTCTTGAGTATCTAGCTTGAGTATTGGTCGCGATAACCTGGGGTGAAATCACGTCAAGTCACGCTACATCTAAGCTAATTGAACCATAAGTCATCGCTAGATATAATTGCGCATGAAGAAAGACATATCTGGAACGTAAATCCAAATTCATTCGTGAAATTTGTTATAATAAAAGTATACTAATTTCATACGTTCTGGTGTACAATTTCATAAATTTATACTATAAACGTTTCTATTCAAACAAACTTTAAAGCACTTCGTTTAAAATGTTTTGCAAATCTACATTTTTTGTTTTTTTAATCAGAACCTCTTCAATAGCCAAGCATCGGACATTTATCAATCATGAAATATTTCCACCCGATTTTTATCTGGAACAATTATAAGTAGATGATGATGATAATTGTCACATAACAAGCAGAGCTGCGTTTAGAGCCATCTATTCTGAAAAGAGTACTCTTGAGTTAGTCAACTTTTTTTCAATTTCGGGGTGTTCTACATTTTACATAGCAGTTTTTGATTTGCCAGAATTTGTTTTATAATGAACCGATTGAATTTCACTAAACCCGGTAATCAAATTTTGCATTTCTAAAACCGACAAAAGGACACCGTTTCATTATGAACGCTTTTATTGACTACTTATCTCAAACGAAAATTAAATAACTCTAATACTCTCTACATTTTTGCTTATCCTCTTATATTACAAATAGAGGAAATTGGCAAGGATCAAACTTACGTTTGGGAACTGTTAACCAACTACTTTCTGAAATTGATTTTGGGTACTACTATATATTCGATGCATTCATAAAATTTACATACAGAATGAATTAACAATGCAAAAACTTATCTTTCCGTTCATTCTGTCATCTATTCAATGGTTGCAGTAATTTCCAACTTCATTCAGAGAAGAATCCACTCGAGATACAGACACTTAATACGGCCGCAATCACATACACACACATGAATGCATACACCCATAAAATAGTACTCTCGGGCATGTCAATATATTGCAGATGCAATCGAGTATTATTCAACAAAACATCGTGAGTTTATGTTGTTGGTGTGACTGCTCTTGTTGCTTTTATTTGAAGGATACACGCATCGATTTCGAATCTAAATATGTTCGTTTGTATATTCCTGCCTATACACTCGTGTGTATGTGGGTGGCTTTGTTAATTTTGAGATACAGCTCTTAAAAATTTGTGCAGACTCATCTCAAAGTCCTGACATAGCACAAACGTAACCGAACCGAAAAGTTATTCGAAAAACAAACGCAATAGCATGCATCGAATCTTCTTTTAAGTCTATTTTCAAAGCATTTTCTAGTTTGAGGACTTAAAATATCTATCTTTCTCTTTAAAAAAAGAGCAAATATCAAGTTTAGGAATAGATCTCATACCAGGGCAAAGTGAAAAAATTTATACGGTTACCTGTATTTGAATTATCTGTAAATTTATAAATAGCCCCTTAAGAAAATTAATTCTATGAAAAAACTGAGTTTAATCAAATTCAGAGACAGAGACAGATGCTAACTAATAAAATTTTGTTTTGTAGTAAACTAATAAAATGTGTGCCCCTTGTGGCACAACTGATGGTGACATAAGAGGGAAATGCATTACTATGTGTCAAAAATAATCCAAAATTGTTTTTCTTTTAGAAAATATATTTGCGTAGTGACATTTTTCGGTCGACAAAGTCAAAAATTCGATTTTACGCGAATTTTAAAATTTACTAAATTCATTACTGACGAAATGAAAATGAAAAGAAAATGTACTAGATCCACGATCCAATGTACTAATCCGCGCCTTAATTTTTGATTGTACCGCCACGCTAAGCCTCTGTAATATTTATTTCCGCATTATTTAAATTTGCGAATTTAAGAAGAATAAACAAAAACACCGCATAAATTTCGACAACGAAAACTCTTTTTTAATATTTTGTTTTGTTTTTTTCTTTCTTGCTACATTTCAGCACAATTTCTTTTCTTCTTTATTCCTTCTCCTATGAGTTTTTTGTTTGTGTTGAAAAAAATTATCATGACTAATGCAGTGTTTGCGTAATTTAGGTATCTAGAATAATCAAAAAAAATTCAGATAAATATACAGGAATAGTTGAATTTATATGCATGTTAAAAAATTTTTTGGTTTCATCAGATTTTATTTTTACAAGCAATAGTAATATAATTATTTCATTTTGCTACTTTTATTTAAAATAATTTTATGGAAAAATTCTTTTCGTTAAATCTTTTAAACTTAAAAGGAAAAACTTTTATTATTGGTTTTATAATCGAAACATTTGTAAAAATTAAAATTTATGAGTCTCTAGCAAACAATAAGAGCAATGTTAGGAGGAATCCAGGAAAAAGAAGAATAAGAAATAGCTATGACGGAACACAAGGAGAATATTATGATGATAACTCCTACAACCGCACTGAGAAACTACAAGAAACCTTAAAAATAAGTTCTGAAGATCCTTCAGTTTCGTCAAATAATTTAATAAAGCCATTTGGGAATATTTTACAGACCAATATTCTGTTCAACAAAAGCAATAATATAAACGGTTTAAGACGAACAACGGTGGAGTGCTCGTTTGGGAGTAACGAGTAATAAAAATTTAACGTTTTTTATAGTAAAGTCACAGTAACGAAGATTCAAGGATTATTATCGAACAGCCGCATATTTTGATTAATAAATATTTTACTAATGAATTCTTAAAATGTCATAAAAAAGAAAAAATCCGTTTAGAGGAATAAAAACCGAGGCGTGTCGGAAGGATGTGTATAACGATTACACGGAATTCGAACAGTTTGTTCAAATTCGTACCACTAGAAATATACGAAATATACAAATTAAGACTTATAAAGAGGAAGAGAGGAAGAGCAATTGCTTGATATATTGTAAAGAAAATGTTTACGCAACGAACGTATTTAAGAACGAATTTAAGCCCTGCATTTGTTCGCAGGGCTTATGTTACCTGGTGAATTGCAGTTGCCACACCTACTTTCGATCGTTTTACGAGTTTTATTTAAGGAATCAACTAGGACTATCATTCTATCAGGCTCTTTAGACCACTTGAACCACCGTTAATTTAGAAGCCCATTTTACACGCATGGAGCTACGTCATAGGCGGTACGCCATATATTGAATTCGCTTTCCCTCCCTGTACCCCACCATCCAACTCTTTCTCTCTCTTTCTCTCTGTATTAATGGCTTCGGTCTAGTACAATGGCATTAGCAATACTAAATGGCGTGCATTTTGAATTCAATAGAATTTCATTTCCGCGCGCACTTAAGTTCCATTTGAATTTCCGTTTCCCGGGGCTCTTTATAAAAACAATTAACGAGGACACCAGATAGCAAGAATTGCAATTGTGAGTATGAACAAGAGAAGTTCTTGGTGGACATTAAGGCGACATGGATGGAGTGAGATGGAGATATGTTTTAGTATTCTTTCGAAATCGGAACTAAATCTGAATGAAAAACATGATAAAATCATAAATGTGAAGGAAGCCTCCATATATTACACTCTCGCGAATGAAGCCAGTGGTTTCTGGCGTCAATGACGTTCACATTGAATGGAGGGGAGGAAGGAGGGAGAACGCAACGAATTGTATTCCAAACGATAATAAATTATGAAGTTTTTAAGAGCGTCAATACATTTACATCGACTGCTTCTGTTATTGTTATTATTATTATTATTATTTTCTCCCATTTTAATCAGAAATATGTTTGTTTGTATATTCATTCGTTTTAAATTAGAAACCATGCCCCTAATGGTATGACCTCCATCAGTCATACTCAATAGAACAAACACCCTCTTTTTCTCTTTTATTCGATCTCATTTCACTCTTTCCTTCGCTTCCCTGAAATCTTTATTAAGTTTGGATTTCTTTTGTTTATCGGCGCACCGCGTCGCTTCGTAAAGTATACCAGACTATGACCCGACTATAAGTCATCGCCACAGACCCAATAATACCTACGCGACGATGCCCGACTTTATTCAGCATAATTTATTACATATTCTTCCTCTTCAGCGCATTCGTTTTCATCGCATCGCGTTTTCAAATGCCTTTTTTCATTATTGCCTTCCTCATATATTTTTTTCCCCTTTTTATCATTTTCTTCTTCCTTATGTTTCACAATGAAAGAGGTTTAGAAATTATAATCTTCATTCCTTCATTATATTCTGGTTTTATAAAGGAATTGGATAAGCAGACGATGTTGGCAAGCCGAGGATTATTTTTTACCACTCCATTCAGAGTTATCGCATCCCAGTTTTTTTCATTTCGTTTTTATTGTTTTGAGATTTTCTTTTGTTCTCCATTTCTGTTTTCTATCAATATTTTCCTTACAATGGTTGCATCTGGAACAAAATTTTCATTATATTCTACTCGATAATATTAGATCATCGACATATTTAAAAAATCCATAAATTATTAATTATGTTTGCTGGTTTTGATTAACGAGCAACCAAATTATTTCAGTCAATAAAAAGGAAAATTAATAGAAATCTTGCTAAAGAGATCAATTCCTTTAGATTTTGCAAATAACTTTTTATTTTGAACGAGTTTGGTATCGCAAAAATTTTACGCAATTACGTACAACAACCTTTTTTCAAATCTGAAGATAATTTTAATTATGGTAAAAAACTACTTTAAGAATTATATATTGAGATTAATCTCGAAATAAGTTTAGATAATATATTATGGTCTATTAAGATAAATAAGAAGAAAATCACACAAACAATAAATATAAAGCTGTTTAAGTGATGACATTTAACAAACGAAGTTTGGTAAGAAAATGAACAAGATGAGGCTGCGTAATAATTCCACATTCCTTCCCCTCCAAATTTATTAACCAACAACTCAAATAATATTTCTTCCATAACACAAATTGTATAAAGGAAAAAGAAATAAAATCAGGTCAGGACGTTTATACACATATGATTACTTCTTCATATCTTTTGAACATTTGACGGACAGACATCGACCATCAAGGCAATTTCATTACGATGATATTTCGGGTGGAGATCAATCGAATTAGAAGGCAAAATTATTTGACGACGTTTCCTTGAATGTGTTGTGTTTAATCGAAAGCCATCACTTGCCCCTCATCAGGATAGCAAATCATTCCTTTTGGTAGAATATTTATGATATATCATTATGAGAAAATCATGTCATTTATTTCTTGTACTTTGAGTTTGTTGGAAATGTACGAGTAAGAAAGTTTAATAAAATCCCCCGATTTTGGTTTTCGTGTAATCATAAGAGGAACAAAATTGTATCGGTCTTTTCGACATCATTTTAACATTATATGATTTTATGTTGCTTTGTCTTATTGGTTTCTAAACCTCGAAATTAAAACCCGTAGACTAACTACGTTCTCGATGAATTGTAAGACAATTGTAAGGCTTAACTTTTGAAACCGCCAGCGCTATGCAGAAAGCAACTACCAGTAGCAGCAGTAGCCAGTCAGCACCACTATATTGAACGCCATCAATTACGCAAATCCGGTGAAAAGTTTTAGCGCGTAATTGTCGCTTTTGCTGCCACGTTTCGCAATAAAAATCACTTTAACGCACCGCACCGTATCGGTCACGCAATCAATGATGCCAAACCCTGGAAGGAGCGACCCGGGGCGACACCACTGATAACCACGATAATAGCGATGTTGGTGCTGATGATGATGGGACAGATGGTAGTAATGGTAGTAATTGATAGTAATATAATCATGATCGCAACATTGTTTTGCTCGATAAAGCGTACTCTATTTAAAAGTTTCAAACAATAAATTTGCTGCCATTTTTTCTATTCTGTTTTTGACATACCGTAGTGGAGGTATGAAAGCGGAGCAACTAGCAATGCCAGAACATTCGGAGCGAGAATTGTGAAATTTACGATATAAGAGAGTCAATCATTTGGAGTTTGAAAATTTTGAGAATTTAATTTGAAAGCTTTCCGTATCGAAGCATCAAAAGGAAAAGGAAAAAGAGACAATACTACATTATAACTAAAGAACTAACAAGAGGCTTTTCACCAAAAGTATAGACTCAACTCAAACTTGTAACACTTTGCGATTAATAAAATCATTTACCTATTTCGAAGTTAGACACACTTAGAAACACACAAATATTACATTTATTTTTGTATAAGTGTGTAAGTGTATGTGCATGTGTGTCTGTTTGAAAGTCACTCTCGCATTTGCTTTCTTGGAATTCCGACTTGGTATAGCTCCATTTCGATCCTTCGCTCCGCTTTTTGTTTGCTTTTTCTTTTAGCCCAAAGCGGCTTCTACTCCTGCTGTTTATGTTATATCAATTATTCCGAACACAGCGTTTTTATTTACCACGACAAACTCTGCAGGTCGCGCCACCACTCTCTCATCCGCCTACAAAAGCATTTTGTCCCTTTACACATATTTTCGTACGCTATTTCTGTGTGCGTGTGACAACAAAGGATTCCTGGTTTCCTTATTTTTTTTCGTTTACATTTCCGTTTCGTTTTGCGTTTTGGCAAAAACGATTTCGATTTTCGCTATAACAGTTTTTGTTAATTTGTTTCTTTTGAGTTCAGTTTGGGTACTCATCTAACAAGTTGTTGTTGTTTCTATTGTTACTTTACAAAATTCGTGTGTGTGAGGAATATACGTGCGTATAAATGTATCTGACTGCCCTCCAGGCACGAGAAAGGAAATTGTTAATGACGTTTTTAACTTTGTAGCAGATTTTTGGTTCGAAAGCGAATTTCTGGTCGAGATTAAGAAGATACGAAATTTAAGTAGAAAAATCGTATGCGTGTTTATGGATTTTAAAAGAGGATTTAAAAATTTAATTTTTATGAAAAAATCATAACGTCAGTCTTGACTTGAAAGCATGGACTGATTCACGACTCGAAGATATTAATGACGGAGCATCCTGATAACCATAAAATAAAAATAATTATGGATATCAATAGAAATTTATATGAAATTATTTCCGATTTACGATGCTTTCTGGGAACGGTAAAAACGGTAAAAACCATCAACTTTTTAAATGCTGTCACAAAAACGTGAAAAGATTTTGCTGGGAGTAGGTTGTTCGTTCATAAATGGTCAATTTACCGAGAGAGAAGCTATCTCAATAACAAATACCCCCCGCAACCCTCCCACAATTGCGCCGTGGGTGATCATGTTTATAATAATTTCCTTTTACTTTCCTTTTTATCAGGACAAATACGTTTTAAGGAATTGCTTTACAGAATATCAAAACATAAAGAAATATCAGGAATACTTATTCATCATAATTTCCATATGTCTCTTTTTCTCAACTGCTTAGCTATAAATCATCTTTTTCCCGGTTTGGTTTTGCACTTCCTTCTGCATCGCTTCGGTTATGCTCATCTAAATGTATGAATCATTTTGAATTCTGTTAACGAAATATTTTCATTTTATTTCACGAGCACAAATTATTTTGTATTCAAATCGAGTTTTTAAGTAAACATATCATATGTGTAAAGTATATGTGTGTATATATGTGTGGATACGTGTGTGTATGTGTGTATGCGCGTGTGTATGTGGTAGTAAATGTGGACGGTTAAAAAAAATGAGCTAAAGCAATGGTAAAGCTTGCCCCTGGATGTGCCTTGTAAATGCCTGTGGAAATGTTCTGGTAGATGTTTGTGAATTCGATTACTTGTTTTTTTATGAGTTCTGAGAGACTATATATCTATTATATCTAATACTCCGCTTTAGACTGTCTTTGACTGATTTCATTTTAATTAACTTACGATTGAGTAACATTCTTTTCACTTGAATTTCTTTCTTTCCAAATATTATCGCAAAGGCATCCATGAAAGATAATTAATTAGTATGACCTAAGAATCGATTCTGAAGATCAGGTTTGGGTATATTTTTTATAGTAGTAGCAGATCGTTCAGATATCGCAGCTGAAGCAGATCTTGTCGGAAATCTCAACACATTAGAAAAATATGCCTTTTAGGTATTTCGGAATCCATTCGTGTCGAAAAATCTGAATTAAAACTCTGTAGTTTAGTTGACAAATATAACAGCAGTGACAACAATAAAAACAAAGCAACAACGCCAACATCAGCAACAAGAAAATCTTAAGCAACAGCATAAATTGTACAAAAATCCGAAGTTGGAACGATTTGAAGTTAAAACGGATTTAATTGAACTTCAGAGAGACTCGCGCAAATACACAATAAAAATTACAAATTAATTGTAAAGCGACATAAATGACAGTCAATTGATCCCCTAAAATGAGCAAATTTAGGATAACAAAGGTAAGCGAAGACCACACCCTAGTAATGATTATGATGCTGATGCTGATACTGAAAGACCCTAGAAGGATTTCCAAAAAAGACGTAAATTGGAAATAATATAGTTAGTTAAATTTCTAACCATAAAATTGTCATAGTCGCGAATTTTAATAAGAGAATGCTGAGAAAGTAGGGAGGTAAAGAGAGGCAATATTGAAAACGGTATCAATGGGGCGGAGGAAAGACACGCACAGTTGTCAAGGTAATCCTAAGTTTGTGGAACCCATGTTTTTCACGGACTCAAATAATCCATTTTGAGCATCGTCAACACCATTGAAATGGCGTATTCTTTTTTCTAATGTTTCTCTGAAATACTATACGTCTAATTTTTTCTGCAGCTAAAATTTTCAATATTTATTATTATTTCCATAAATTTCTTAAGATTTCAACCCTAATGGCTGCTGCCTGTAAGACTTCTGGCTTACCGACCGTGACGAGTTGAGAGAGTGAATTAAAAAACCTTCCACAATAAAACATATGATCTCTGCAACTTATTTCCGCCTCGAAAATTACTCCACGAAAACATGCACTTTACAAAAAAACAACAAAGCATATAAGCACACACATATGCCAAAATATATATTTATAAAGTAACGCACTGTCCTTGCTGAAATCCTTTCCATAACTATCAAAAATAGAATTTTAACGTAAATCAAAAATCAAACGTCAGTTCAAATTTGTCATGAAGCAGCCGTTTTCACGTCACTAGAAAGAGAGAAAGAATGACATTCGAATCCCGACCGTCTGGTAAAGGATAATGCGCAGACGTAAGCTCCAAAAGAGAGCGATAGGGAGAGAAAGAGAGAAAGGAAAAAAGAGAAGTAAATGCTGAATTGAACTGAATTAATACACTTTCCAAAAATTCGTCCTTGGATCCGCTGTTCCACAAAATACTCGCTCGTAAGTTCCACATTCGTAACGGCGTCGTGAGGCGGCGGTATGACTTCGATTCATGCAATGAAGCGCTTTTTGAATGAGAAAAAACCATCGCGGTTAGTCTTTGGATTACTTTCGTTTGTCGTGCATCGTAACGAATCATAACACGGGCGTGCGTTTAACGGAATAAATAATTTTTTATTTCGGCTTGGCTTTGTTTCACAGGTTTCACAGTGCACAGTGGGACAAAGTGTATGTGGAAATATGTCGCGTTACGGGAAGGAAAAAAGTGCTGCAGACAACAACGAATTCAACGTCAACAATAAAATCAAATTGCTTGATGACAAAAATCGTTAGGTGCTTTCATTAATTAGTTGAAATATAGAAGACAGTGTCTGGAAGAGATAAAATCCAGGCACGCGTTCTAAATGTGTTAAGTGCGTTCATAAATTCATTTGTCCTCTTGCCAAAAATCAACACGAAATTTTGTATTATGGGAAATTTTTTCGGGTCCTAAATGTACAGAAACCCATTCGGACCACACTTCCGGTAACGGTTTTGAACGCGATTTTTTGTTCGTAATTCAGAGAGTCAATTATTACGGTCGATGATCCTTTCGGTTCAGAAAAAAAATTAGAGCAAACTATTAATTAGCTCGCTTGAGGGTACTTTAAAATGGTACTTTCAAATGGCCTTCGTACCCATCCACCCACCCGCCCATAACCGACATAAGTGAAATGGGCCAATAAAGACTCTGCTACGCTGATTAGATGCCCCAAATTACAATTTACAACACTCGTGGTGGGCGATGAAGGGTTAAGAGTTATGATAGACAAAATGTGCTTGTGCTAAATAAAAATAAAGGTTGAAAGAAACAACAAAAATTAAAAATTGTAAAAACGTTAGCGTTAAAGTTCGTTTAATTTAAAGGAGTTTTAACCAATGAAACAAAGAATTAATTACAAATAGTCGAAGTGACATTTTTGAACGCGGTGATAACGAGATTTCGTCAATATAAAGAACAAAAGTATTAAAGAATCAGAATACAAAATAACCCCAAAATAGAAGATTTCTATGTGAAAAAATTAATTAATTCCAATAAGATCTCCAAAAAATAATGCACATCTATTGAATTTAGAAATTAATTTTGAAATAATAAATATCAATATTAAAAAACAACAATAATAATTTTCATTATTGCGAACTAAATTAGTAAAGATGTGAAAAAAGCGTTTAAAGTAAACCAGAAATCTACTGCAATTCATAAAAAATTTTATCAAAAATTTAAAAAAAAATGCAAAGCAGATTTTAATTGATATTTTTGTAAAGGTGAAACTCTTCAAATTCGTATAAAAATCTAAAACATTCTAGAGATTAAATAGCAAAATCAATAATAATCCACGTTTAATTTTAGTTTATGCGAAAAAATTAACCATGATTGGGAATTAATTCTAAGAATTTTTTAAGAAGAAATGTTAGTAAATATATATAATTCATGAAATAATCACATTTATTTCAATGCATGAAATAATCAACATTTATTCATGAAATAATCACGAAAAAATACGGTGCTAAAATAAAATATGTTGTAACCATCAAAAGAAATTAATGGAATACCAAGCATAATACCCAAAACAACAACAATAATAATGAGTAGCGTTTACTCAATGAACTCCCAGCCACCAATACCAACAAACAACAACAATACAATTTGTGGTGGTAGTACTTAAAATAGGTCCATTTATACTTCACTGCCACGCCTCCAATAACCAATAAAACAAAACTAGGATAACATTTGCCGAATCACATTCTTTTGCTCATAAAAACGTAACAAATAAATCGAATCAATGCGACAAATGGTCGAATTCCATCAAATTGTGTCAATCCTTACCGGCCTTGCGGCAACGTAAGGACATAGAACAAATAAAGCGGGGGAAACGGTGATTATTCAAGGGTAAGTCAAACCAGTGATAGAAACCCAAATGGGAAATTAAATTGTGAACATTTTTCAAAACAGTAACCATAAGGTCGCCTTGAATTTTGATCCAATTGCTCGTGTATTGTCACCAAACATCAAGCAGTTCATTAACTGATAATCATAAATGTTGATAAGGTTTGAAATACAATCACACTAACAAACAAACGAAACAGACCGTTAAATAAATTCAGCTTAAGGCAAATAAAACAACTCTTTAAATTAATTCTTATTTATTCCGACTTATTATCAATAAAAAGGAGGAAACACATAAATAAAATCACGAAAAACACGCCTTCATTACTCACCTTGCCCTTCACTCTTTATCCAGCCTAGTAATATTTCTTCAATACTATTTCTTTGAGGCCAACCGGTCTAATTTTCATGACCCATTTCTTCTCTCCTCTCGATGAGTCACCTCGTCACCTTACGGAAATGGTTAAAAAAACAATAAAATTGTTAAAATATATAGCATCCACACGCAAGTGGAGAGTGTTTGTGTGCGTGTGTGTTGAACGAAAATTGATGGCTCCGTAAGTATTTGTAGCTATGTAAAGTATATGTGTTTACATGTGCATATGTATGGTTTCTTGACTGTGTATGTTTGTGTTTGTATGTATATGTGTATGGATAAATTTGCTTTTCGTATGGGCCTTCCAATTATTTTTGATAATTTACGCTTGATCAGCCACAACAAAAACAATCGAAAAAAATTTGGTTTACGTTGACTTCAGCATCAAATAACAAAAACAACATTCGAACAACGAATTGAATAACAACTCAATAGTTGTTTATGCATCTTAAAGGAACTTCCGAGAGTATCAGCAAATCAAATCAATAATAAATCATACAGACTCCTTAAAATATTTTCTTTTTCATTTTTTTCAAAACATCATCGTAATAAATTATTACAATATTATTCTATTTACGATCTATTTCTTTTTTTTAAATAAAAAAATATTTTTTGAAAAAAAAAATTATTAATATTGTAATTTCGCTCCTTTGTGTTATTATTAAATCGTACGAATTAAATTGCAAAGAAAATTTTATATTTAAATTTATATTTAATTTATATTTAAATATATCTTTATGGTTGTGCATTTTATAATTTTTTAATTTCAAATTTACATTTGGTTTTGAATTTTTTAAAATTTTTTAATTTAAATATTTTTTTCCAATTTTGTAATAAATAATATATTACAATGATATATTACAGCACATTATAATATTATTCTAAAATATTTTATATTAATAGCCACGTTTTTCTAATCAAAGATTCGTTTCGTTCGAGAAAGAAGAAAGACATTGAACATCGACACTGGACGCCGAAACCGGTTTGTCTGCATAAAAAATTTGACAAAGGATGACGAAAATTCCTTTCCAATCATCTACCTTTTCGTCATGTCACCTTTCTCTCACGAAAACTCATTTCAAATTATGTTTCAACCAAAAACTCCTCACGAAAATCTCATGCTTTTTTAACGAATCCTGAGACTATATTGGGTCAATCTCTTGAAAGAAATATAAATAAATATCTGAAATTGAATGAATTTTTTTAGCGCATTACGTTTCATAATAATAATCATTGCGACTGGCACATTAAATCATGGAAGGGTAGAAGAAGGAATTTGTCACTTAACAAGTTTGGTGTGGAGCCAAACCGGTTTCGCCATGGTGCCAACTTTACTGCCTAAAAATCTCTTTCGCTCGGAAAACGAAATTAGGTGCTGAAGATGACCCATCATTTCGAAATTCGCTCCAATATCATTGAACATACACCCATGTAAAAAACCACCATAAATATCAATATAAAAGTCAAATCCTTCTTTATCCTTTCTTTTAAGGTAGCAGGAGCGGCAGAAAAGAAGAGATTATGCAGAAAATAATAAAAATATTAAACCGAACGTTAACTAAGAAGTTACGGCCGTCGAAGCTTAATGTATTAAAAATCTTGTAAATTTTAAAATAGGATTTTCGTTGTTATTTTCCTTTTCTGATTATCCTTCTCAAAAAATTTGATACCTTGTCGAGACTTCGGGGTTTATCTAGTTCGAGGTTTACGAGATTTTTCACCACCAGTGAACATTAAAAAGATTATGAAAATGGCATTAAGAAAACGTTGATAACCTCGTAATTTCATTAACCGCCGCCTCATTAGGGACCATAGCGGAAGGAAAATTGTTACTAATATCTTATTTTTTCTTTATTTTATGTATAACTCCGGCAAACTCATTAATATTTTTATTTTTATTTATTATTATTTATTATCATTTATTTTTATTTATTTATATTATTATTTATTATTATTATTTATTACTAATTACGATTATTTGCTTTCCGTCAGTAATTTGGATTTTGTTATTTTATATTTTTTAAATTTCGATGGATGTGGTCGAAGAGTGATGATCATAATTAATGATCGCAATCATTATTCAGGTATGTTTATTACCTATAAGTAATAAAATAAATTCCTTCGTTTCACATAAAATTCAAATTCCTCAAAATTTCCATAAAACCTAACACAGCTCTTAAATATAATTGACGTAAACCATAGAAATCATTATTCATCATAATCAACTTCATCGCCGTCTTCTTCTTCTTTCTCTGTCACTAAATTGTCGGTAAAATCATCCTATGGAAAAATAAATGCGGTTACTTTGAAGTAGAAAATTCTCCGATTCGAAAGAAGGAATTTATTTTCCTTCTTTGATGAAATTACGATAAATATTCGGAAAGACATATTCGTAACTCTTCTTTGATATTTGGAGACGAACAATTCATTTCAACTAGTTAAGAAAAATTGACCGGTAATTGATTTAATTATCTTGAGACAATTGAAAATGTTTTGAAAAAAGTTGTTCAAGATAGAATTCGAATTGTGTTTTATGTGTTTAAATTTCATAAACATTCACACACAACTTAATTGCACGCTATTTTCTCTGATTTATCGCCACAATTAGGAGAGAACTTCTTTTAAATTCTTCTGGGCTTTTGTATATAATAAATATTTACATCTAAAATGAAGACTTTAATATTATTCTACGACACCCATTGAACACTATTTGATTTCTAACACCGACTAAATAATGAGTTTATTTTATTTTTAAAAGACCGTTAATTATCATATGCCACGTTGTAGAATGATTTTTTTATTTGTAATTACTTTTTTACATTTTAATATAGTAAATCAATATTGATTTTATGTTTGACACCTACCACAAACATTTCCCATATTTTTTTAAGATTTAATTGAATTATTATCGATTCAGAGCGTGCAGTATCTGAGTGTATATTGTTATTTCGCTTCCAATTCATTTTCATGATTTTTTTCCAATTTAAAATATAACAGTATTTTAATTCTATTTTATTTTTTTTTTTGCAAATCAACGTGTTGAATTCCGCAAAAATAACATAAAAAATACATTTAACTTGTGTTTACACACATTCAAATACACGTACATTCACACATACAATAATTACTAATGTGAAAAATGAAAAATTTTACTTACCTTTTGAGATCTTCGGTTCGTGTACTTTTCCTAATGCATTCATTCTGAATAAACTTATTCAAGATATTTCATTATTTATTTAATTCTTTATTAATTATATTCACCCTCTAAATCACTTAAATATTAATTCTAATTCATTAGCTTTACTTCAATAGGATCACGTAAGATTCATTCATACGCTGAATTCACTAGTTCGCTTTTTTGAAACATTTCATTCCATTCAGTCATTTCTTTATTCTTGCATTTAGTTGTTCACCTTCGTATTATTTTCATATATTCGTTCATTTTTTTATCTTCATTGTTATATTAATTTTTAGCTCATTTTAGTTACTTTTTCTCATTTGAAATTATTTTTCTTATTTGATTCCTTTAACAAATTACGTATCGATTTCTTAATTTATTTAGTTAAAGCCTCTTTTAATACATTTATTCATTTGTTCTTTCTGATGTTACTTTCCTTTTTCATTTCATCAATAATTCATTTACTGGTTATTTAGTTTATTTAATTATTTTTCATTTAGAACACTCATTGATTTATTTGCTCACATTGAACACACTTCATGGTTATTCATTTTCTCATTAGGTTCACTGGTTTGCAAGGGTGTTATTCAACATATATTAAGTATATCAAGTTATTCAATATATATGTATATTCATATATATTTCTTTTTTTTTTTTTGCATTTATCTTTCAGAATTTCGTACTAACCTACAAAGGGATAATATCACTAAACAATTTGTCTGTTGGTTCCTTCAGTTTATCCAATTCATTTGATTGTATTAAACAATATTAAACAATATTGTCTAAATTAAATTCTTAAGGCTTGAATCCTTATTCTCGTTAATTCTCTTCACAATACTTGTACAAGTTGAGCTGTATTGAATAATTATTATTCACTTTGTTCTTTTCTATAAAATAGTAAATGTTCCTAGGTGGTAAATTCATTAACCCAAATATTAATTATATACATTATGGAGTCCTTATCTCCCTCTTTAGGCCTTCACTCGTTAAATCATTAATCATTTGTTCATTCATTCGTTTATTCGTATTAATTTATTACTGTTTCTTCTGTCTAAAGATAAGGACGAGAAAAAGAAGAGGAAGGCAAAAAATCATGTATATTTTTGAACTAACTTCTTCTTCATCCTCTTTGGAAGCAAACGTTAAAGAGACCTGAAGCCTCAAATGAAAACTCACAAATATTTCAACATTTTTTTAGACTACAAAATCTGGAAAAAGACATCATGATTATAAATTGAAATATAATATCAGACCAAAGTTAAAGTAATTGACGAACAGAAGAAGAGAGGGAAAAAGAACGAATGATATTTATCGGAAGAAAACAGTGGTGGCAAAAGGATAAACAGTGGGCAATGGAAGGATAAATGGTTAGATAGTCAGAAAGGTCGCAGAAGTAAACAATAATAAAACTGAGAATGTAGAGACAAAAAACGGCATTACGGGCAAGTGGAGGGGGAGGGACGGGTAGTTTGAAATTTCACAAGTGGAACTGTTGTAGCTTTTGCTATTGTTGTTCTCTATTCCTGATTTCCGTTCTGAGTATTTTTGGTTACTGTTACTCACGTTTCTTTGTTGTAGTTGTTTGTGGTTGATTGGTGGGAAGTGTTTTTGTCATCAACGGCATTACAAGGGCATCCCAATGCTTCACAAAAATTATGGTAAAAGTAATGGCAATTGGCAGTAGTGGTGGATGGGCAGCTGACTACTCGCAACAAAGCATTCTACGTGCATAATTTACCGAAGTGGCCGGCCGAAGATGCTAGGAATGCAGAATAGTCGCAGCTAATGGTGTTACGTAAGGGTTTTGCGTTAAAACGAGTTAGCAAGGAAATGAGGACTAGTAGCAAAAATGAAAAAAATAATTTCAAATAAACGAATGAAACAAATATTGGAAAACAATAATCTCGAAGAAATTAATAGAAATAAAAGATCAAAAGCGAAAGTGATTTTAAACTGAATAAATATCTGAATAAAATATACCGAGAGTTTTAAAGTTTTCATAAAAAGCTATTAAAAACCTTAAAATAGTATGAAAGTTTGTGAGAAAATAGAACACACAATTTAAAGCAAGATTTTATTATATTCCAATGAAGAGAAAAAACTGATGAAGGAACGAAGAAATTTAAAAAGACGAATAAAAGAATGGGAAAAGAAATAATTAGGAGTGACCTAAGCCTTCCAACGCATTAGGGAAGAAACATAAATTATGTGCGCAAATAAAAAATAAAGTCAAAATGTTTTGACCAAAACGCCAGACATGCTTTTAAAATTTATGGGCGCCTAGCACTTGAAACATAATAAAACCGGCAAAAGAAATCAAAACTGTATTATTGGCAAAAACAACAGCTGCATACTGCAAACAACAAAGTCTGAGCCGAACACATTTATATCAAAAATGAAAACAATGGAGGTATTAGACAATATTTGTTTAACATACACTGACAATGATTTTTATGGTCAGTAAATAAAATGGAAACCTATAAAAATTTTACTAATACACCAAGTTTTTCTAAACATACATGCTAATAAACATACATGCACATAGACACATACAATACACACACACACGCAAACATAAAATTGGCATAAAAAATAAAAGAATAGTTAACTAAAGAGAGGAAGGGCAATAATGAATTTGAGAAGAAACTAGCGCGTTTCGTTACGTGAAATATAATAAATAAAGGCGTCCAGGCGGGTCGCCACTCCCCTTTCAATTTAACAAATCCCCCCACACGTTGCCATTTCCTTGCCATTGTTTGTTCCCGGTTTTTCTTCTTTGCTTTTAAGTCATGCCAACGACGAGCCAAAAAAGCCAAATATTCTTGCTTCCGTCGTGAATTGAATCCGAGGATTTCAACAGCATTTTTTAGCAGCAGTCTTTTGGCTAATATCCTTTAACTGCGGAGTTGAATGTTATTATTTTGATCGACTAAATTGAGCGCATTGATTAACTGACTGTCGCAAAAACGGCCTATCAGTAGAGTTGCTTTTTATGAAATATATTTATGTCCGTTTTATACTTATTACTCCGGGTCTACATTATGCTTAGCTCATTTTATTTTACATGATGACGTTCAATGTCGATTGGTTCTATCAATTTTTTGCTACCAGACCTTCGCCAGAAAGACAGAGCCTTCCGCTTTGATGCATTTGAATAGTTTACTACATTTTTTATATTCATCAATATGTTTAGTATTCGTAATCAATTATTAAATTCATTTCATTGAAATTAATTAATTTTAATTAGACTTTATTCCATTTCGATGGAAATTATTCATTTCAATGACAATCGGTGATTATACATTAACACATCCAAAACAATAAGGACTTAATGATGAAGTGCGGCACGTATTCTTGCATCATCACGTTCTTTTTGTTTTAATTCGTGCCGCACACTCAACATATGATCATTAATAATTGCATTCTTCGTAGCAAATATTTCATCCAATAACAAATTTTTATATTCTTAACATATTAAAAAGTAGAAAAATTTTGTAAATAACAAATTTTTCCTCATACACTCAAAACTAATCAGCATTTTTAAATACGTTTAAAAAAATTATAACAATATTTCGCACAATATTGAGGCTCGCAATCTCAAGCAAACCCGAATACAAAAAAATATATGCACGATGAAAACTACTGCAGTCAATGTACGCCGTAATGTATGCAACAAAAATTAGCACACAACTCAAAGTGCACACGTAGTGGAATCAATCCAATTTTGATAGGACGTTGAAAAAAGGACATACTCTTATTCATGGACAAAAATATGTACTTTAGTACATCAGTGACATGGCAAAATCTCATGCTTCGCCACACTTGTACCTAGCCAAACCTGTGTGAATCGAATCAACGTGGTCAGATTTTCGAAGCGACAATAAATAATATAGGAAATTAAAAATTGCTCGCTTTCATGAAATCTAGTTTTTCGCAATTATGGCGTATCTATAAATCCTCCTATTTATTTCTTTGTCATTTCCAAATCGTCCTGTTCTTCCTTTGGTTTTTACCAAACCTCGCACCCACCAATTAATGGACTAACAAAAAATCTCGTAAATTGGTTTCAATGAAGCACAGAATGATTTAAAAGCCTTCAACCTTAAAAACTGATTTAAACGCTTGAACAAAGCAAGACTGCGAAAAAGAAGCTCGAGTATTCGCTACAGTATGAATAACACTTAAGGAGTTTTCGCCCTATTTATTTTCTCCTCAAAATTTTATTTCTTTCAATGAGCCGCCCTTAAACACTATTATTCAGTCAGTAATTATAGCATATGAGGCATGATCAAAAAATATGAGGATTTTTTAGTGCAATCAAGAAAGTTTATAATTTCGGGGATATTTTCAAGGATGACGTCTCCCTGCACTTTTCTCAATTAAGAAGTTCTCTATCGACCAACTAAAAGATAACGAAAGTAGAAAAATTCTGACTTAGAAAAGAATAGTTCTTCCAAAAAATGGTTAGTGGAAAATTTTCCTGAACTATTCGATGCAGTCATACTGGCGTGCATTCGACAACTCCAAGATAAAATGCCTGAAGCACGCTATTGTTATTTGCTGCCTACTTTCCTTTGTTGTTGAAAGACTGAGTTTTCACACTCTTCATTGTTTTCATTATATTTGCTTGCCTGGCAGGAGTATCTTGTAAATACAACTTTTTTTCGTGTTCTCCTTAATTAACAAGCTTTTTAATTGCGTGTAATCCTTTACTACGCTTCACTTCAGCCCGCTTTATCATGTAGGGGTTGCCTTAATTTTCTTGTGCCCCTTTTCTTTGTCGCGCAACATAATTTTTTGAGAAAAGGTTTAGCGAAAAAAAAAAAAGAAATAGAAAACTATTTCAAAGCAACCGCCATATATCCATTAAAAGTCTTAAAGGACCGACTCATTTTACGATCCTCTTGGAACGTTAGCGTTTTTGTTTCACGCTCTCATTTTAATTCTTCAGAAAAGGTTTTCTTTTTGTTATCTAAAGGTTTGGCTCCCCTTTTTCTTTACCTCTTCCTTTTACCGCCTTAATTTACTCTTACAAAATGTACATATTCTCATTCTAGTAAACACGAAACGTCTCGAGCATTCGTGTTAAGGATCAAGCTAATAAAATTTTTCATTTATGCGGAATTTTGTTGGCGCAAATTATGAAGAAACTAATAAAATAAAAAGAAATATTCTTGTGACTTGCAATCTGTGTCCGATATTATTTCAAAAACTTTGCCGTGCCAAATAATAAGGCTCCCCATTAGATATTCTAAGAAAAGGAAGGTAAGGAAGTCCTTCCAACTGAAGGCGTTGAACGCGCTTGATGTGACGTGCATGATTCGGAATAATTGGTTCTGTTCTCTCGGCTAATGAATGATTCACATGCCAACATCACATAAAACAATCTACCCTACGCGAGTGAGGATGTGTCTGTGTGTGCATAAAATGGAAATTATGTGAAAAGCGCAATTAAATGTAAATAAAATCGAATCAAGGATTGTTTCTTATCACAACGAATAAGAAGGCCGGAAAGTGATCTTGCCCTATAAATTCATTGGACAAACGACTTTATAAACTCGTCATACTTAGTAATCATAAAGAAAAATATAATTTAAAGATCGATTAATATATAATCTTGCTCTCTAAGGAATAGCAAAACGGAATGTCTTTCTAAAACCGTCGTGAGCGTCGTGAAATCAATATTATCCTTTTTCACTTAGCAGTACTCATAACACCTATTCCCCTCTTTAAACCTGTCTTCTCTCTTTGTTCTTATGTTCTCTTTCCTTCTTAATGTTGAAGTGTTATGATCCTTGTGCGAAAGAAACGAGACGAAAATCAACAGGTTCGTCAATAGAAAAATGTTAGATGCAAATAAATAAATAGTTACGAATAATTTACTTTCGTCACTTCTATGCATTCATTCATAAATTTCCTTAAAGCCGGTGATTGTATTCTTATAATTTTTAGTTTTGCTGTAACATATTTGCGTTGCTGGATAGTTAGGTTACTAAGTACCCCCGCGTATACTACTCGTGTTAGCAATCCTCCGTCTTCTTCCTTTCCTCATCCTATTCAAAAAAAATTATATTTCTTCGTAGTGCTTGTTCGGCCTGAGCATTAGTAAAATTTATGAGATATTGTCTCATATTTTCAAAGGAACAATAAAAAATATTACTTACTTTTCCGTTGCACATATACACACAAGTTGTATCTCCCTCCCTTCCTAACATTATGTGTGGGAATTCATCTGATGTAATAACAACTTTTTGCTTTTTAAGTAGCTTTTCATTCAGGTAATGCTGGAAAATAACTAACGATAATTTGCTTCTCTTTCTACTTTTTCTCCACAATTTCCTTTAAGCATGCCTTCCTTCTTTTCCTTCTCCGTCCAACAACCCTGTACCGTACATTCACAACGATGTTCTTGTAGTTTTGTAAACCGAGCGGAAGACGACGTTAATCCAGTAAAATTGCGAGAATGATCGTGGTCCGACTTAGAAAATATTTAATATGACATAAACTAGCGTACATCTGTTTGTACATATGCGTTATTGTACGTGTGTATGTGGCTTTGTGTGTGTGGATGGGTGGATGGGTAGTTGAATGGTCATTGTTTGATGTCGTTTAACAAAAAGCGTATATTTTCATCCAACCTCATGGTCTCAAATGTATGGACATACTTATGAGCACATATACACACATACATAAATGAACACGCATCCACATGCAATTGTGTGGAATCTCAAATGGATTCCATTCAATTTCGGCCCAATTGTTTGTTGCTTCGCCTCGTTTCGTTTTGCATGTTTGAGATTATAGTTCATCCTTTGTTTGCTTATCCCTCCACCCATTTTTATTCATAATTTCATTTTTTTCTTTATTTATTGTTCATCTCTTAGTTTTGTTTCGGTTTGTGTAGATGTGCGTCTATAAATCTCTCTCTGTCTCCCTTTGTCACTGTCACTTAATACCAACCTCTCTCTCTCTCTCACTCTACATCCGCAGCTCTCGCTCTGCATCTGTTTTAACCAAAGCAACGAAAAGCTAATACAAGTTATTAAAGAAAATGGAAATGAAGAAACAATTAATTTTATTTTTAATTTATTTATACTAAATAAATAATATTTTATTATTAATTTATTTATACTCTCTTATTGGTTTCAATATTTCGAAGGGGTAACGTATTTGTTGAAATTTGTGTTAATTAAAAGAATGAGAAAGAAAGCATTGAGAAAATACAAAACCGAATAAAAATCAAAGAAAATTTGCTTTAATATATTCCTTATAATAATAAAATTAGAATAACAATTTTTTAGCTCAATACCAAATACTTCACTAGTATTACAGAAAAAATAAATGCCTTAAAAAAGTCAAGGATGAAGATAATAATATTGAAAGTAGAAAACATGCGCATATAAAACTTATTCTTTAAATGTAACAAATTAATTTAGATGAAAACAAAGCAATATAATTTATGACTTATTATATTAAAGAATTTATAAATTTTTATTACACAATTGACTCCTATTCGATTTTCTATTTAATATATAAAATTCTAAAAACCTTTTTTGGTATTTAAGAAGCAATCATTCATTATATATTCAGTAAAAAGGCATTCCGTATATATTGAAACCTATTAACAAATAAAAGCAAATAGAAATACAAATATAATATTTTGTATAAGAAACCACACACGCAAATAAACAAACGAACAAACAAACAAACAAAACCCACCACACTCAACGTCATTAAATGAATAGCATAAATAATCTATAGATGATGTATGAACGACTATAAAGAATATGCTCCAACGTAACAATTACTTATCAGAATCAGGTCTCCCGCCCCCTTTTCATAGAGGGAGTGACCTAATAATCAAAACATCTGCTTATGGTTCCTGATAGGATGATAAGCAAAAAGCAGCAACCAATTCAATTAATGTCATTACCATTATCTTCACCACACTGACAAACACGCACTTCTTCATCTACTCCCCTGTATCCCCTGTTATCACCACCTTTTCCTCATTCTCACAGTTCGCACGGACATGATGGGGAACTTCTATGAACAATGAGGGACCAAATCGGAGAGGAAGAGTTCATAAAGCCACCAGATTCGACGCGAAACACAAAGGAATTCACAAATGAATGTTTAAAAAAATTAAAAAATAGGCAAAAAAGAGGAGAAACGTTTATGGACAGGAAGCGAAAGCTATTAGAGCTAAAAGGATAACAGAGTGAATAGAGAGTAATAACGAATTCCCAGGAGTACATTCTAATATGTTTTATTACTCTGCTCATGCCCCTCATTCCTTCCGCCCTCCACCCCCAATCGATATTCACCATTCGATACGATTATAAAATGTTTTATGAATATAATATTTTCCTTTAATAAATTAAATTAAATTGTGAAATTGTGAAAATTGTATGTACATGTGTGCGTTTTGTATATTTTTCGTATTGAATCCATAATTAATTTTTTCGCGATTAAAGAAAACAATCGGCACAATTTTCATCTCGTTTGTTTAGTTTCGTTAGTTTAGTTTTGATTTTGAATTATTGAGTTATTGTTTTAAATTATTATCATGAAAAGATTTTAACTTAATAATTTAATTATTCCTATTCATTTACAATTTTCTAGACTTCATATTCATATAACATTCTCCTGCAGCGGAATTACAAATGGGTTCCATTTTAATGAAATTTGACTGCCTTTGTATAAAATAATAATTTGTTATAATATTTTGTTTACCGTTAGTAGCTAGGAGTACCAGTTTCCGACTTCCGGAAACTGTATTTAATTCCAAAATTCATATGTTCCAAATTTACGCTCGTCACAAGACGAAGAGAGGTAGAGAGGATTGTTGAGACGTTCGTGAATGAAGCAATTTCCGTTGTGTAACCCTTTGTAAGGGTTTTAATTATATGTTCGTTTTTTTTTTTTTTTTTTTGAGAAATTTATGAAATTCGTTGAAGCTCCACAGAAGCTTCGTAAGTAGAAGAGTACTGTGTTTCGACGGTAAAATTTTCGAGGCTTTTAGAGTGCGGACACGCACCCTGTTTTCACACTTATCCCGTTTGACTTAATGTAAGCGTGAGTACAAAAAAAGTGTGCAAAAATAATTTTCAAAAGTTATTGCCGTGTAAAAATGGGGTATTGGTTGCCTTCAGTTTTACAGTGTGTTTTCACAAAATGTATTAATATACTTCTGTCCCACCTTCTCACAACCCCTACCGCTTTTTCCCAATTTGTTTAGCTTTTCTTCTTTTTCTTCTGATTAAAATCAATCAATAAAACAATGAATAAATTAAATTATAAAATCTATCGTTTTTATCGATATTTTTTTTAAATGCTTTTACTCAAACTTCTCTCCTTCTGTTTTCTGGGAGTGAGGCGAAAAATGAAGACGGAAGCAGCAAACTGCAACATCTCATCTTCAAGGTGATCGATCAAGACCTCTAGGCGCCATAGAAATTTATCGACGAAACATGCAAATGCTGGCAAACCTTTAAAGAATTAAAATTACGGACACAAGCCTCACATCCACACGCACTAATACGTGCACAATCATACGCAAGAATATAAATATTTATATTCGGAAGTCGCAAAAGTCGCTTGATTTTTTTAGTTTTTAGGAAACTAAAGTGTGTTTCACATTTTTGCTAACTTCCTTCCGCTTGCGTATGGCGTTTCTGTTCCGTATCATTTGTTCATTGTGTTCACATTCTTGACTATGTGTTTACATTATATTGTGAAAAGTTTAGAATGTTTTAACACACTATGTGTTTTTATTTGTAGAGTATTAAAAAGACAGTTATACAGACGAATATATATATCCTTCCGCTCGTGCATTACATTTCCGAAGTACTCCTGTTTTTTTCGTTGTATTTACATTTCTTTTGTTTCTTTTTATGTTTCTAACGAGCATCTTATTTTAGTCTTCATTCTTTATACTTTACTCTTTTCATCTGAACATACTTTTAATACTTTTGTAATTTCGATACTGATTGAAATTAAATAAAAATTATATTAATCTTCAAAATATGTTGCTGCTGCAGTCTGCGAATTTCTACAGTTATTAGATATTCTGTATAATTTCTACGATTTTTTCCTCTTCGCCTTTCATTGGTTTGCGTCCTTGATAAAAATTCCCTAATTCGCAGTTGATACACATGCATCCTTTACACATGCATACACACACACATATGTCGCCACTCCGTTCATACCAAACAAAGGCTGACCTTTATCCATTCCATTCATTCATTCTTTTAAAACTTTTCAAATATTTAATTACCTGGGAATTTGCTTTTCAAGATAATCCTGCTAATTATATCAGAATGAGAAAAGAGAAAGAAGAATAAGAGAATAATGATACAGCACCGTTACGCTAAGACGCCTTTCCACATACGGACCTTCATATAAATCATTTTTATGTAATTAACATAACTAGTGTCCTTTTCCCTCAACCTTGAACTGGTTTCTTTTGTGCTTTCACAAAATTGTATTCGTACTCTCGTACCAACTAACTGTACTTTTAATCCTTTGTTTTATTATTTTGGAAAAAAAGAATTTGTGATTATTCATTTTTATGTCATTTAGAATGAACCCGCTCTTTCGAAATATCACAAAGGGAAGAACAAATACTTTACTTTCCTTTTGTGTTTAAATCACGGTCAATTTTTTTGGTTGTCAACTCTCAGGAGTTTTTTCAACATGAAATTTCACTTTAATTATCAAAGATAAAGGAAAATATTTATAGGAAAAAGAGGATTAAAAAATAGTAAAACAAAAAAGGTAAAAACTAAGATGAAAGTCTTCTCTTTCCACTAGTTTGAATTAATAAAGTGTGCAAAGAGAATCCGTGTCCAGCTTCTCACTCCAGCCCACCTCTCCATTCCGACTGAGATTATTCGACATTAATCAGAATTAAATAAGACTTCTTTCAGAATTTCAAATTTACTGAAATAATAATGGAATTCGATGGCCACGTGATTCCTATATAACTCACAAAGGCACTACAAGGAACAAGGACACCTGTCCCCTATTCACATCTAAATAAAAGATGAAAGCTAAAATATCTAAATGCTTGTATAATATTGCTTTATGATATTAATAATAAAATTTTTGAAATCAAAGAAAACTGAAAATCGATAGAATCAATCAAAAAAACAAAAAAAAATATAACCAAAGTGTTGTAAATTATAAGAACGACATTCTAATCTGATAAGTACTCTCTTATATTTACAACCCTGTTAATAAAATGTCAATTACAACCCTGTTATTAAACTCAATAAATACTTCTTTCCTTCCGGTGTATACAAAAAACGTATCAAGACGTGTTTCATTCCACTGCCACGGTAACTTCACAAATTCTACAAGCACAACAGGTTATGGGCCTTAAGCCATGAAATAATCTTATTGCGAAGAATTAACGTGACAAACAAAGCTTGTAATAATTCTTCTGAATGCAGATTAATTGTATAATATAAAATATTCGTGGATTCAATTTTCTTCAACATGGCAGCGAACGCAGTAAGCATCTCCTTTGAAAAGTTAAAAGGTCGAGAAAACTTCGATGATTGGAAAAGGCACGCTAAGTCGTATCTGGTAATAAGGAATTGTTGGAAAATAGTCGAAAATGGGCTACCGACACAACCTAGCGAAAAGGACTTAGAGGCTGATGAACGGGCTTTAGCCGAAATTACTCTTTTAATAGAGCCCAACAATTTCTCGCATATTGCTACTGCTAAAACCGCTGAAGATGCATGGAAGGCATTATCATCAGCATACGAAGACACTGGCCTCACCCGTAAAGTCGAGCTGCTAAAACAGCTTGTCCAATGTAATCTTAAAGATCATGCGAATATGCAGGAATATATAAATTCGGTAGTTATGACCTCAATCAAGGTAAGAAACGCTGGTTTAAACATAGATGATGAGCTCACTGCCTCGTTGATGCTTGCGGGGTTACCTGATGAATTTCGTGCCCTAGTATTAGCGGTCGAAAATTCGAAAGACAAATTAAGTGTTGATGGCGTGAAAACTCTTCTAATGCAAGACGTGAAATTTGATAACAATTGTTCCGAAAGTGCTCTTTACATAAAACAAAAATCGGTAAAAAAACAATTTCGGTGTCATACGTGCAAACAAATCGGTCACTTCGCTAAAAATTGTACTAATAAAACAAAAAAGGGTGGCAACTTTGCTGAAAAGAACAAACGAGTTCTATTTGCCTCTTTGCTATCTCATGACATTCCAAATGACAACTGGTACATAGACTCAGGTGCAACCTCACACATGACGAAAAATCAAAACGCAATAATTAATGAAATACCGGTGAACAATAAAAATATTATAATCGCAAATAACAAAGTAATTGCAGTGAAGTCGAAAGGTGATGTGAATATGTCATTATCAGTAAAAAATTCGTCAGTCGACGCTGTCGTAAAAAATGTGGAATATGTACCAGAATTGTGCACAAATTTATTGTCTGTCAGGCAACTAACAAAAAATGGTTTGAAAGTCGTCTTCAAAAACAATAGGTGCAAAATTTACGATAAAAAGAATAAACTAATTGGTACGGCGACAATTGAAAACGAACTTTATAAATTGAATGGTGAAACAATAATCGAAAATAAAAATAAAAATAATACAGTGTTTCTTGCCAAAGATAATTATGAATTATGGCATAGAAGATTAGGACATTTATGTTATGAAAATATATTAAAAATACAAAGTGCATCGCTCGGTATTGAATTTAAAAAAAACAAAAATATCGAAAAAGATAAATGTATAGTTTGCATAAAAGGCAAACAAACGCGCGCATCATTCAAGCACCAAGGAACAAGGGCAGAACATTTACTAGATCTAATACATTCAGATGTAATGGGACCTTTCACAGAAAAATCTTTTTCCGGTTCGCGATTTATAGTAACATTTATTGATGACTACTCTCACAAAATTTTCGTTGTACCAATCAAAGATAAATCACAAGTTTTCAATGAATTTGTCAAATTTAAAAACTATGTAGAAAATCATTGCTCTAGAAAAATCAAAATATTTCGCTCCGACAACGGTAAAGAATACGTGAATGAAAAATTTAAGGCGTTTTTTACGAAATGTGGCATCATACATCAAACTACATCACCATACACACCAGAGCAGAACGGCGTGGCTGAAAGGTTAAATCGGACCATAGTGGAAAGAGTGCGATGCATGCTATTAGATTCAGGCTTACCTCAAAGGTTTTGGGCAGAAGCTGCAAATACTGCTGCATATATTTTAAATCGCGTTCCATATGGACCAAATTTTCAAAGTCCTGAAGAAATTTGGTTAAATCGCAAACCTAATTTAAAGCACTTGAAAATATTTGGCTGCAAAGCAATGGTGCATGTGCCACGGGAAAAGCGAAAGAAGCTTGATCCAAAATCTACTGAGTGCATCTTAGTTGGATATTGCAATACATCGAAGGGATATCGTCTATTTGAGCCTTTAACAAAAAAGATTATTATCAGTCGTCATGTGGTTTTTATAGAAGAACCCAAAACAATACAAAACCAAACCGAAAAATTAGTTCAATTGACAAACATAATTGATTGGAATTCTCACAATTCTGAGGGGGAAGAATATAAAGAATTGTCGAACGTGGAAGGAAACTTAAATGTTGCGGAATTGTCAAACGAGGAAGAGAAGATAGACATAATTCCAAGTAAACAAGACCATCAACAAGATGACGAACAACCAATTGTAGAACCAGGCAAAGATCCACCAAAAGCAGAACCAGACGACGAGCCACAAAATTCTGATCCAGATTTTCACAGTTGCAGTGAATCCGATGAGCCCGAAGGCGTAAATGAAATTATACTTCGACGATCAAAACGACTTGCTAATAAAAGAGGAGATAGTAATTTTTGTGCAACTGATCATATGTCAAGTGATCCCGAAACACTACATGCAGCGATTACCGGTTCAAACGCAGAAGAATGGAAAGCTGCGATAGATGATGAAATGAATTCACTTCAAGAAAACGGAACTTGGTGTTTAAGTGAACTGCCTCATAACAAGAAAGCGATCAAATCAAAGTGGGTATTTAAAACCAAAACTGATGCCAACGGTGAGTTTATTCGTAGAAAAGCAAGACTTGTTATTAAGGGTTGTAGTCAAAAAAAGGGCGTAGACTACAATGAAACCTTCGCTCCAGTAGTGAGATACACCTCGCTCCGTCTTTTGCTTGCGTTAGCAGCCAAATATCATTTATTAATTCATCAAATGGATGCAGTCACGGCATTCCTTAATGCAGAACTCAAAGATGAAATTTATATGGAACAACCGGATGGATTCAATGACGGAACTGGCAGAGTGTGTTTACTAAAAAAATCGCTGTATGGACTTAAGCAGGCTAGCCGAGTATGGAACGAGAAGTTCAATGAAGTTCTACTTAACTTAGGACTTAAGCGAAGTCAAGTTGATCAGTGTGTATATTATAGAAAATCGCCCGATAATATACTTTTCATTGCAATATATGTTGATGATGTAATTATGTTTTACAACTCAATTAATAGTTTGAATCAACTCAAAAGAGAATTATCTTCTAAATTTAAAATGAAAGACCTTGGAGAAGTTTCTTCTGTTCTTGGTATGCGTGTCAGCAGGAATAACAAGGATAAATCAATTCAAATCAATCAATCGCAGCATATAGAAGAGATGTTAAAACGCTTTAACATGAGCGACTGCAACCCAGTTGCGACGCCAATTGACATAAATCAGCGTTTGAGCAACGAGATGTCTCCAACGGATGAAGCACAAGAGCGGGAAATGGAAAAAGTCCCCTATATGCAGGCTATTGGATGTCTATTGTTCATTTCACAAATAAGTCGTCCTGATATAAGCTTTGCAGTTAATCTTTTAAGTCGTTTCAGCACCAATCCAGGAAAGGCACACTGGACTGCAGTAAAACGAGTTATGAGATACCTGAAAGGCACAACGGATTACGGACTTGTCTTTAAAAGAAACGAAAGCAATATTAGAGGCTACTGCGATGCAGACTGGGGTGGCGATCTTGATCAACGAAGATCAACAACCGGGTATATATTCATGTTCCAAGGAGCTCCTATTTCTTGGAGTACCCGCCGACAAAGGACCATCGCTCTTTCTTCAACCGAAGCAGAATTTATGGCTATGACTGCTGCAATTCAAGAAGCAACATGGTTACAACGTTTTATCAAAGAATTATCACCAGAGGCACCAGAGAGCATGGTTTTATATTGCGACAATAAAAGCGCTATACAGGTTGCATTAAACTGTGCATATTCTCCTCGCACTAAGCATGTGGATATAAAAGGAAAATTTATCCGAGAAACGCTAGAAAATGGAAAAATCGAGGTAAAATATGTATGCACTAACAACATGCTTGCTGACATCCTCACAAAAGGTTTGACGAAATCAAAACATATTTTTCTATGTAAGGCATTAGGCCTCACTTTTTGAATAAATAATAAGTAAATTTAAACTCAAGTATAAATCTTATTCATGAAAAATTGTAATCATAAAATGTAAAATACTCAAGAAAAATCAAAATGAAGTAAATTAAAATTCATATGTAGATGTTATTCAAGGAAAATAAGTAAATTCAAACTTAAACACAAATATTGTTCAACGAACAAGAAGTATATTTAAATTCTATTAAAATGTCGTTCAGGAAAGGTGTTGTAAATTATAAGAACGACATTCTAATCTGATAAGTACTCTCTTATATTTACAACCCTGTTAATAAAATGTCAATTACAACCCTGTTATTAAACTCAATAAATACTTCTTTCCTTCCGGTGTATACAAAAAACGTATCAAGACGTGTTTCATTCCACTGCCACGGTAACTTCACAAATTCTACAAGCACAACACAAAGAAATCTAATATAACCAAGGAGTCTGGCATCAATCTAATAAATGCTAAAAAAACGTAAATTTCATTCCAAAAAAATAGCTAAAAAATCTTCAAAAGCACCTCCTTAATTACAAGTTCTCAAAGAATCAAAGCCAATCAGAACGAAAGTAGAGTCGAGTCGCCAAAGGAAAGTAAGGAGGAAAATGAGATTGGAAGGAAGTGATAAGTGGTGGAAAGAATGAAGAAACACTAAAACACTAAAATATTTTCACGTCAAATTTAAAGCGTGACAACTAGGCAAAACACTGAGAACAACACGCGTTACAACAACGACAAGGTTTACAAGGCATTTGCTCTGATGAAGATTCACGTCGTCAAAAAAGATATTTCCACTAACAGATCCATGGCAGCCACTGAAGGAGAAGCACCGTCAAATTACAAAGCAATAAACTCAAATGTTTTTATACCATATCAGATCCTATCCTTCTTCCAACAAGTGAATATTATATGAATCCAAACAGCGTGCACGTCAGACACTATTGTTAAGAAGAAGAGATAAAAGAAGGGAATCGCAAAAGAGTTGAGCCGGACACCCAAAACATATTTGCATAGTGAAATTAAAACAGCATCAATGGCAAGAAACAACAACAACAACGTTCAGTAGTAATAGGAAGTGATAACTTGAAAACGATGCGCAAAAACATCGCCAAAGCTATCCCTTATTCCCTCCTTCCCTCGTTCCGTCCTTCTTCTCATCATTCCTTTCTTTGCTCATCTACTCATTCCCGAAGGTATTCAGTTCGATGTTGTAAACATTAATAAATAAACTGTTAGCTTTTGGCAACCGGAAATGCAAATATTTCGTCTCGGTTGGAAATTGTATACCATCAGTCTTTTCCTCCCTCCTCCTCTTATCACGCTTTATCTATTTTTTTCTCTTTTTCATAGCAAAGCCATTATAAAAAGCATCATTTGTCTCTCCCCTTCGTGCCTTATTGCTCTAACCTATTTTCATCAGTCGTCAGTTTTGCCATTTCGTCTTCAGCAGTACAAACATTAAACATTCGTTAAAAACGCTGCAGATTGAGGATTGCGATGGAGGAAGAAAAATTATTCCTTAAAGGAGTTCGATCATACGCAAAAAGAGAAAATAAAAGGTAGAATAAACGAAAAAATTCGGCAAATGAGATTAAGACGATTTTTAAAAAAAGGCAACGGAGATTGACGGAGATAGAAGTTTTGAAACCCCAGGAACTCTTTATTTGTTTTTCCTTTAATCCTTAACACCGTCTGTTCGTTCATGGATATTATCTTCATCAGAATCGGTATTGGCGTATTCGATAAGCGCTCGAAGCACTGCTGCTGTCGCAATTATCTCGGCATTATCTACAGCTGCCTTTGTCGACATCGCGGAAGTATCTGTAAAAAGAAAACAAAAAAAGGACAAGCGGGGATGAAAAAGAGACAGAGGAAAAGTATCCCTCTGTTCAAACTTCTCAGCTGTAAACGATTTCTTTATTAGAAACATTCTAGCGGACTTTTCACTTCTTAACGTAATTTTAAGCTGCAGAAAAACAAGGAAGAGGAACAAGCAAAGTAGCTTAAGATTGTGTGAAAACAAATAAAAATAAGTTTTTTCTCTTGGCTCTTTCCGTAACGTCTCACACATTATGATACCTATGAAGTATTTCAGATACTTTCTAGCCTTCTCTTTCTCTATCTTTCTCTTAATTTAAGCTTCATTCAAGCATGTTATATTAATGAGCTTTTCGTGTAAGTTTTTCGTGTAAATCAAAACATGCTTTAGCTGATTTCTTAGGATTTAGGCCTTAGGCAAACCACCGACAACAATTAATCCTTGAAGCCTGGAAAGAAATTTAAAATTGTAATACGTTTGTCCCTTTATATAATCATGCTGACTTAGGTTTAAGAGATATCCCAATCTAATTATGAAATATGCATTATCTAAAAAGTTTGGTTTCTAGCTAATCTTGCTCTCTATTTCATCACAATTGCTTTAAGCCACGATTATCTCTCCTATTTTTCAATTTTCTTTTTACAAGGAGGTTTACATTTCTTTAATTTCCGGTTTAATGTTATTTCCGTTTTGCAATTCAGCAAGAAATTATTACTTTTTTGAGAAAATTTTGTATGAAATTCGTTTCTTCCTTTCGTTTTTTTTCCTCTGTTTGAGGAAAAAAGATGCAGTAATTTCACACAAAATCATTGACAACAACCGCAACTCAATATTCATCAGCACCACCAGCACCAACTCGGTCATCATATATAGCACCCGCCCAGCGCAAGTATTCTGAACTCAAGTAATTCAATATTTGCATTCCATTTTTGTTTTTCTCATTTTGCTTTGCTTTCTTTGGGAATTTCTTCTATTTTTGTGCGTTTTATTAAAAGATGGAAAGATTTTTCTTTTACAAAGCTTTCTTTCAACTCCTTTACACCTCATTTTCCCTCCAGGGAAGCTTCATTCCAAATCCTTTTTCTTCCTTCCGAGACGGAATATTTCAAAAGTTTTTGACGTGTACCGCTGTTAACCGCTTTTTAACCGACTACTAAAACCGGATTCCGTTTTAACCGACTACTAAAACCGGATTCGCAAAATCATATTAAATGAGATCGCATCTTACCAGTCTAATATTCGCTACCACTGGCACAACATTCTGCAATTGGTCGTTTCGAGTACATTTCATTTTTTCTTTCCTCGTCCTGTGACCATATTCCAAATATCTTGACAATTTTGGTAGAAGACATCGTTGCCACATTTCTGCCATTTGTTCGGTCAATGAAATCTCTCCTGTTTTGTATTTGTATCCTCTCCGCAATTTCCTTTTAGATTCCTTTTCGTTTTATGAGATAAACCGTTGTTTCTATTTTGTTCTCTCCTCGAGCACTAAATCGTAAATTTCTTGACATCTTCTATTGCCATTTTTCTTTGTATATCCTCCCCTTTATAACTCTGTCTCTCTTTCTTTCTCTCTCTGCACATTATGCTAGGATATCTTGTTTCGTTTAATTTTTATTCCGTAAATGTAGTTTTGTTTATTTCCTGCAATTTCGCCACTCCAAGAATGGCCAAGCGTTTTCATTTCCTTAACTTCGTAAATGAATAGTTGTTAAGAGATCAATGATAAAATGCTTTTTTGAAATGAATTGCGTTCTTTTTCGCTGAGTTGCTTTTAAGCGTAAACAGCATTCCTACGTTGGCGCATCGTCCTGCCATACAATCAATGACTTCAAATTAGTTTTAAATCAAGTAAACTGAAAAGAAGAATTATTTTGATAAAATTTGGAACGATTTTCCGTCATCCCTAGTCAACTTTGGTTTGTAGATGTCTACAAACCAAAGTTGACTAGGGATGACGGAAAATCGTTCCAAATTTTATCAACATCCAACCCTGTCGGAAAAATCAACAAATATCAAGAAGAATTATTTTCTTAGTGATTTAATAAAATTTGCCAAAAAATAGAAAATTATAAATTGGAAAGTTCGCCCCTATATTCTTTGGTTGTACAATCCGTCAAAATATTGGCACCTATTTTTATTTTATTTCTCGTATTTAGGGGATAATACCTTTACCAAAAGGGGATGATTATGAAACGTTTTTATACCCTACACCCAAAGGAATAGGATATATTTATTTCTTCTGTTTAGAAAGAACTTTTAGGATTTATTTCTGCCGTTTGTAATGTATTAAATAGAAAACAGGTATAGAAAACTATATATATTCCCGCTCAAAATTACCTTTTGAGTCGATCTAGCCATGTCCGTCCGTCTGTATGCCTGAGGAAATCACGATTGCATTCGAAAGGAGAGAGATGTTGACATAAATTTTTGCACGAATATTCATTGTCATCATAGCCAGTTTGAGAATTTTGAGTAAGTCGGACCAGTGCCACGCCTACCTTTTATACAAAATTCGCTTTAAAGTCCGATTTCTCAGTTTCTATATAAATTTCCAGGCTGGAGTTTCATAGTCGAAATGTTGTTATTAGATATCACTCCACAAAAATGGGCAGGACACGCCTCTTTAACATATGTTTACCTTTTTGACAAAGGTTGTGTTGAAAATGAATTAGATGAATCAAGAAAAGATAAATGTAATACTAAAAGGAGCGACCGTCTACTTATTGTTTGGATCAGATTATGAAATTATATTACGAATATAAGGTACAGGATGTAGGGTATATAATATTTAACCGGGCCGAAGATAACGTTCTTAATTGTTTATATTATTTTTATTCTCTTGTTCATCAATTTCGCTTCAAAATCCTTCTAAAACTCACAATTTCCTCACAGGTATTGCAGTGCGATTGAATGATTTCACAACATAATAAAAATTTTAAAAAGTGTTGAAAACTTTACATCTTAAAGAAATGTTCACAGTATTTGAACCATTTTTTTAGCTCACTTAACTTTTGATCTTTTTTTGCCCTTTTCATTTCAACTTTTAAGGATTTCTATTATTCTCCAGCCTTGATTTATATTCTGCATATAAAATCCTTCAATGCAACCCTTGTAAATATAAACGTATTAAATTTAGTGGTATTTGTTTGTTTGTTTCTCCCAGCCTAGTTTCAAATTAGCGGCCTTCCTATCGGTTAATCTCTGACCTCTGTTAGACAAGCCCACAACCTTTCACATCCACACACACGAACTCTCTACGTCCACACATACCAACTCTCTCTTTACCCCCACATTCATGGATTTCATTGCAAAATCAGCATTAACTATTGCATACTTTCGTGCTTACGGATTATTTATGGTTTTATCTTTTTATTGCGCAGTTTATCTTAAACAAAGGCTTCTGTTTTTCTTGTTTTAAATGTTTTGAATGGTGTAGGAGTGTTGGTGGGTGGTGTTAGTGTTAGTGTTAGTGTTCTCTTTTTCTGTTTTAAAGACTTTGCCTGTTTTCATTCAATGAAAAGCCAAAACAAAAAGGAAAAGACACCCGCTTAAGGACCATTCATTCACCAAAAACTGCCAACATCCACGAATTCTCTTTTTCTGAGACGAAGGTTGAATACTTCTTTCTTTCTTATTAAAATATTTTTGAAGAATGATTATATAAAGCGAAGACTGTGACGTCGTGATTTTGTTGCATTTACTCATTTCTGTTTCCGTGCCTTGCTTTTTAGAGGAATTTAATTTTTTATAAAACCTTTCTCTCTCTTTCTTCCACTTGTATCTTCTTTTTCCTCGTTATTAAACTTTCTTTTTCGTCTGCGTTTATTACTTTTTCATCTTCTTGCTCTTTTACGTGTTTCTGTTAGCTTCTTCCTTTAAACCAGCGTTGATGTTGGTCCTTGCTTCTTGCTCTTCTTACGTGCTCTAAATACTTGAAAAATACAATCAAAGAGTTTTGAAATGAAAATGTTTTAAAATATTTTAAAATTGATGATAAAATTCTGCAAGAGAAACAGAAATTATACTACATACATTTCACCCCCTTCCCTTCGTTTCCTTCCAGTAAATATACCAACATCGTCAACGCTAACGAACACTACTCTTACTCTTCTTATTCGCGTTGCTTTCCATCAGTTTTTATGATTCTTCGTGTTTCTACTCATTTTTTTCCGAGTGCTTTTCCGCACTAACATCAATAACAACAATAAAAACAATAACAAGGCTTGAACTGAATTTAATGTGAAAATAATTTTAATACATTTTAAAAAGATTTGCATTGAATCGTTCTAAATGATTGAATATGAGTGTCAATGATTGGGAGTATGAAAGAGATGCCGAGAGATACTGAAAGTATGCTGGGTATGGAAAGGGAGATATTTTATTCTTCGGCAATGGAGGAAAGAGAGAGGGGTTTCCAGCTTTTCTATACGTATATTTTGCATACGCTTTCGTGTGTGCGTGCGGATGAGTTTGCTTTTGTGTATATGTTTGCAATTTCCTGGCTGGATGCGTGTGGGTATGTATGTGTAAGGGTGTTGCGCAAGTGGTTGTGTGTTTGAGTGTGCGTTTGTCTGAATTTAAATACCGTTATTTGTGTTTCGATTACTCGTACAACCGTTCGTTCATAATCACTTGTGTATACACTCGCGTTTATGCATATACGTGTTTATTTATATGATTGAATGGATCATAAACCATTTGTGCCATCAATTTTTATTCGCGTATTAATGAGCGCATAGTTACCAACCCATCCTCGTCGAATTGGCCTAATTTTCGACTAATTCTCAATGGCAGAACTGTGGAATAAACAGCACAATCTCATAGGCCACAATATATTCGGTTTCTTATCACCCCTTTCAGTTAATGAAAAAATTTTGATAATTATAATTTTAAAATAATTTCCTTCTCCTTTGGTCGAGGCAATAAAAATAGATTTTCCTTTAAACTAAGGAAAGATAACGTAGTTAAAAGCACTAATATATAGTCTACAGCTCTTAATAAAACGTTATATCACTCTCTCACACACATTTTTTCACCTCTTAAGAAGTTTATAACTACATTAATGCATACAACGATATCGTACAACACTTCACTCGCACAATCTCTTCCATAACCTCCTATAAACACTTACCTTTCTCACCACTAATCCATTGACACACTTACGGTTACACGCACTCTCTTACTATTAACGTTGAACATTTTTAATTCTACTCGCTCTTAAATTCTGCGTGAGAGTAGCGGCCCATGAATTTATTGCTCCTGAAACAAAAAAAATATAATAATAAAATAAAAATTGAAGTGGAATGATATTTCGCAGCCAATGCCGATTATGTGCAAATGATTCTTCTAAATCGTTATAAAGATTAAGGAATTCTTCTCATCAATCATTTGCATATAAATAAATATCTCTAGTCCTTGTATTAAATTTTTGAAAATATGTATCTTAGTTTAGGATAAGAAATATATGCCAGCATACGTTTATTGTGATCACAAGTCTTAAGAAGAATAGAAAAATTATATTTAGAAATTTTTAATAAAAATTTATGTCTTTTCTTTTCTCTTTTCAGATCCTTCAGTGCAGCTACGAAATCCTCAAGAGTGTCACGAGAATTTGTTTGTATCCGTAACGAAAACAACGCACTGACAGATTAGATTAAAATGTCACTTTGGAATGACATTTTCATGAACTCAAAAACTGTTCGATCGGAGAAAATGGAAGAACACAGAAAAACAATTATTTTCAGTAAAAGTTGTCTTCAAAACTAATTAAGTATTGCACCAAAATTGAAATAAAACTGGGAAAACGAGAAACAACACTATTTCTGTGATCATTCTTCTAATAATAAATGAATCCAAATGAAATGCAAGCAAATTTAATCGATATCTCGAAGAAATCGAAATAATTCAAACTTTGAAGCAAACAAATTAATAAAAGGAAGCTCAAAATTATGCAATAGAATTTCCACTTAATTCGCTGGTAAAGAAACAAGGAAATAACGGGAAAATTAAGACTTACGATTGAATTAAGAGAAAACAGCAGGCGAGAAGACAGCAATAAAATATAAAAGAACAAACAAAAGAGAATATTTAAAGAAATACTATGCATGCTCGCATTCCTTCACCACCGCTCTTAACCTGCCCGACGCCAACGACACAAGCTACAATAACGTCGTCAACATCATTAATGTTGTTGAAACGCAGGAGACGGAGAGAGAAGTCTCAAAAGGAATATCAAAACAGCCACGACTTGAATCACAAACCCGCCACCATCTTCAACGACAGACTCGATAATGGGAACAACCCGAAACATAGCAATCACGCTCATCATACTACCATCTCTATGAGTAGTCCATACTTGTGTCTACTGGCCTTGGCGCAGGTTACGCTTATGCTGTTACTGCTATTACTCCTGGCATCATCGTTCCTACCCGTTGCCATCGAAGCCTCCACATTGGACATTTACAAGAATGCTCGCCTTGGTCATCGCATTGTACAGACACGTTACGGACGTTTGCATGGACTCATTTTGCCCTTAGATAATTTTAGGTTTTTGCGATCGGTGGAAGTGTTTTTAGGAGTACCCTACGCGACACCACCCACAAAACAAAATCGGTGAGCATCGAAGCATTTCCGAGTCTTTCTTTGAATTATTCCACAAAGAAATAGATATTTAACGACTTCCTGCAAAATAATCAATTCATTTCATTTATAAAAAATGAAATTTATATACCTCGATGGTATGAAGAATCTGGAAAATTTTATCTAACAAATTTTCAAATGAGCAAATTTATTGAGCAGTTTTTTTATTTGAATCCATCACAAAAGTCTAAAATTAAATAATTTATTATATCATGGTATGGGAGTGATTAATGGTATCGTTCTCATTCATTCCTTCTGGACTTTGTTGAACAATCAGTCAGAAATTTTCAACATTTATCTATTTCCTATATTTTCCCTCGATTCTTACTAAGTATTTTTTGATAAGTTATATTTTTCCATTTTTCCGATTCTTATAAGAATGCCTAAATTTGTTTTCTTCTTTCCCAGATTTAGCCCCACACGTGCGCCCGCCCCTTGGGATGGTATACGCATTTCGGACAAATACAGTCCTGTTTGCCCTCAGCGTTTACCCAATATTCAAAACGAAACGGCAGCACTGGAAAAGATGCCGAAAGGACGATTGGAGTATTTAAAAAGACTGTTGCCATTTTTAGAAAATCAATCTGAAGATTGTTTATATTTGAATATATTTTCGCCCATAAATGGTAAGTATTTGTATATTTATGTATATGCATATTTATATGGCACACACACATACGCTCTACACAAGTAAAATCTGAGAAAAAGGTTCACATTGGTCAGACTCTTGATTGATGCTCATTGAAAAAATTCTCCCTGCTTTCTCTTCCTGATAAACCTGACCAATATGGCCGCGATATGTATCAACCAGATATATTTGCTCTCTTAATTCTTCTAACGCGTTTGTTCGCTAAAACTTTACTAAATCTATTTTCGTTTCTTTTAATGTATTTAAACAAGATATATCTAACTTTATAAAAGAAAGATCCGTTTCATTAAAATATCCAACCATTTCTACCATGCGATATTTATGCCGTGTAACAAGAACAAAGCTTTAAAACAGTTATGCGGTTGAATTCGCAGGATGCTGAATTCGCAGGATGCTAACCTCGCACCGGTTCAAATAAGAATGATTTGCACTTTTGCACACTGACAAATTGTTTGAATATATCTGTGTGTATGTGTGCTTGTGTGTTTTTAAATTTATATTTTTGAATTTATTGTAATTACGCCGTCTAATTACTTTGATCCTTTTCTCTCCATTCCATGACGTCATTTTGTAGCAGCGGCTTCTGATAAGAAGTTACCCGTTTTTGTATTTATACACGGTGAATCCTTCGAATGGAGTAGCGGTAATCCCTACGATGGCAGTGTGTTGGCTAGTTACGGAGAAATTGTTGTGGTTACGCTAAATTACCGACTCGGCATTTTAGGCATGAAACTCCCAACGTACTATAAGGATTTATTTATTTTTTAATAAACGACTATCCTGTTTTAGGTTTCCTTAATGCCAATCCTAATCCACAAACTCATGCTCGCGTTGCCAATTATGGTTTAATGGATCAAATGGCTGCTTTGCATTGGATTCAACAGAATATACAAAAATTTGGTGGCGATCCGAATGCAGTGACCCTGGCAGGCCATGGCACTGGTGCGGCTTGTATAAATTTTTTAATGACGTCACCTACAATGGTTCGTGGTTTATTCCAACGTGCAATACTTATGTCCGGTTCAGCGTATTCCTCATGGGCTCTAGTCGAAGATCCAGTGATTTTTGCTCTCAAGCTGGCTCGTGAAGTAAACTGTTCGATACCAGACGATTTGAATCGTCATCATGAAGAGATTGTTGACTGTTTACGCGAAGTGACGTTGGAAGAATTGTACACCGCACCGATAGAAGCACCAAGTTTCCTAACCTCATTCGGTCCTTCGGTAGGTTCGCTCGACTTTATAGTTATGCCTTCAGTAAATGGAATTTTTCATTAATACGGCAGGTTGATGGTGTGGTCATACGTTCTGGCCATTCAAATCTCGATATGGATGATTTATTATCGCGCAACTCGAAGCGCTCCTCATCGGATTCATTTAGTTACAATTCTGGAGGTGGTCATTCGGCAAGATCCGGGAGTGAAGGGGGTAACGGTGGTGGTTATTTTAGTGGTGGTGTTGGAGGTGCCGGCGGAGGTTACGGCAGTGGCTTCCATTATGGTGGCGGCTCAGGGTCTCACTATGATGTCTTGTTCGGAGTAGTAACGGGAGAATCAATATGGCGCTTTAGTGCTCATGATATACAAAATGGTTTCGAGGGTGATCGACGTGATAAAATTATAAGAACTTATGTACGAAATGCTTATAATTATCATCTAAATGAAATATTTTATACGGTAAGTACTTGTGAGTTCAAAATTTTTTTCTTGTTTGTTCCTTTTGTTGAAATATTACACTTTTTAGTTTCTTGGAATTATCCGTGAAATCTATACATAAAAATGTTCTTCCATTTCCCTGTTTTTTCTTTCAAAAACCTGAGATTAAGGCCACTCTACATTGAAATATTACAAAATTTCTAGATAAACCGCATAAGAAGTCCGTATTAAAAGAACGTTATCCGCTCGGGACTTCAATATTTTAAGTGTTAGATTCCATTTCTAGACCACGGTACTCGGGGAAAAGAAAAATCCTTCGAAATTGATAAACGCATGCTTGCTGGAATCAAGAAATCAGGGACGACTTTCAGGGTCCCCAAAAAAAACAATTTTTCACACACATACACACAAATACACGCATACACGTACACACACGCACACATACCCACACAGCCACACACACGTGCAGGCGCCTACGTGCAAAAGGAAGTACAAGCATCAGTTTGCCTTTTTTTCTTAAACAAACCCAAATTCAATTCTCTTTTGATTTTGACCATTTTAAAGTTGTTTTTATTATTGTTGTTGTTGTTGTTGTTTTCACACTGTGGTAAAGTGTTGACACAATCGTTTCATGTGAATGTGTTGTCTATACAAAGATATAAAAGTTGATCTATACAAAGATGTTGCCTTTGTTACTGCTATTACATCTCGCAGCATGATGTTTTTTCCACTGGCACCATTTCCATTTTATTGAATTTTGTTTTGCGTTGTTGTTGTAGGGCGCCGTCGATGATCCAAGCATCAATTTATTCGTGTGGGCCTCACAGTTTTCGAATTCGAATTGTTTTTGTCCATCTAAATCCTTGGCCCGTTCTCTTTTTGTTTCTTTCCTTTTTTCTTCTTTTTCCCTTCGTTTTTACACCACCTCCTCTCTTTTTCCACCATTTAGCTCTATAAAAGACTAAAACCGCTGCTTCTTTACCGCAATATTGTTTACTTCCGGTTGATTTTATTATTTCATTTTGTCAATATATCGATCAACCACTCATTCTCTCCCCCCCCCCAACAAACAACCAAACTCCAAAATTCCCCTCGGGAGTCGAATCAGCTGCTTCGAGCTTCAGAAAATTCGTAAATATTGGATAGCAATTGCTTGATGGCAAGCAAACAAAAGTTGATGGAAATTTACTTTCGAGAAGCATTTTGTCACCCGACGACAATCAGAAAATGGGTATTGCAAAGCTCAGTATTTTTTGTTTTGTTTTGTTACCAAGTTTTACTGTTCTATCTTTCGTTAATTTTGCCAATATTTCATTACCATTATCGTCATTATTTCATTTTTCGAAGCACGAGAATAACTAAATAATATTATATCAAAGAATATAGAGTAGATAGAAGGTGCATGACGAAAATGTTTCGAATTTTCAGAACAGATGCGGTCGGTCGGCAGGTAGCGGGTGAACGATCAACATGTTAGAAAGAAAGCCAGGCAACAAACACGACAAGCAGAAAGGAGCCGAAGCTGCCGAAGCTAATTTAAATCGTTGCCCGAGTTGCTTCTTTTTAGCTTCAATATGTTTTGTTTTATTTATTTGATTCTGATTGCGTGTTCTTGGTATATACTTTCATTGCTTGATGAACTCTCAAGCAATATGGGTCGTATGAATGCGGATGAGAAGAGCGGAGCGGAATTTAATATCTGCTTAATAAAACAATTTTCTTACGTACTCAACCTTACTTTAATTATTTCATACTATTGCAGGCGATATTTTCACTCTCGCCTGGTCGGTTTTGATTGGGTTCTTCAATCTCATTTTATTTTTATTTTCATTTTCTTTTTCATCTTTCAATTTTCAAATTTGCCAATTAATTTGCAAAGGTTTTTTGATTTTTTGAACTTTTGGTTTTTTGAAATTTTTTCACATTATTATAATTTTCACATTAAATGTGGAAAAAAGTAAGCATCCATTAGAAAACCAAAACTGGGAAGGTTGACAACCAAACATGAAGCGAAACATGAATATTGCAACAATGTAGCTAAACTGGGGTTCTAATATTGGAACCCCAGAGCAAAAATTTTTTGCGCTGCAACATATATGACATGCACCTTCTATCTACTCTATATTCTTTGATTATATTCTGCTGCGAAATGTTTTTTTAAACACATAGTGTCCTCTAATTTTTCTTCTTCTTACTCACATTTGTACCCTCTCTGTCACTTTTTGTAGATTGTAAACGAATACACGGATTGGGATCGCACTTCCCAACATCCGATCAACACTCGAGACACTGCCGTCGCTGCTCTTTCGGACGCTCAATTCGTGGCGCCGATTATTCGTGCCGGTGATATTTTGGCATCACAATCGCCGCCACCGCTGCCGCAACTACCTCAGCCACCACTTTCCAGCCATTCTGGTGGAAAACAGTCATCAATGGGTGGCAATGGCGATGACATTAAAACATCGTCGTCTACATCGAGTGCAGTGAACGGTCCTCGTTGTTACTTTTATGTTTTTGATTACCAGACGAAGGATGGCGATTACCCGCAACGCATGGGTACCGTACACGGTGAAGATTTGCCATATATTTTCGGTGCTCCGTTGGTCGATGGTTTCAGTCACTTTCCACAAAACTACACAAAATCGGAAATCGCTCTATCCGAGGCGGTTATCATTTACTGGACGAACTTTGCACGAACTGGGTAAGTTCTGTTGATTGTAATGGTGTTCGTGGAGATGGTAGTGATATTATTGGGGAAATTCAATAAAGTTTCAAAAATTTCAATAAAGTTCAAAGAAAAAATTCTGTCTTCAAAGTTCACTAAACGGAAACATTAAATTCCGCCAGAAGAATTAATGAAGAGCTCTCACATGCACCAAAATTTGCTAAATCTTCTCCATCTTTGTACACTCATTTTTAAATAAAGTAAATGACTTCTTGAAGTCATTTACCGAAATTGTTTCGATATTTTATCAATCAAAATGTTAATACGCGTTTACAGCGCTTACAAAAGTGACGTACTTCCGTTATCCGTTTTCACTAATTATAATTTTTTTTCTTTTTTACTAAATCTGATGGCTCATGCTGACTTTTGTTGCCCTCTTACGACACCTTCCTTCTCGCTTTCCGCGAACAGAAATCCAAACGAGCATCATCGCCAAGATTCAACATTGCCAGCATCAAAGGAACGTAATCGATTTCGAAGCATTTCGTGGGAGAATTACGATCCACTTCATCAAAAATATTTGGAAATGGGTGAGACACATGCAAATATGATTAAAACGGAATGAATATACACACTTACGCACCCACATTGCGCACGTACACCATACACCCACACATACACACTTACACGTACGCACAAGCAAACTTGCGAAGCTTTTTTTCTTCAGCATAAGCATACGAACACATACGCACATTATTTATCTCTAAAACTTTGGATAATTTTGCAAACATAAATAATAATGATTGATTGCTAAAATGCAAATAAATTTAAACTTTTGCGGATGAAGCATTGTATAAAAATATATTTCTACCTTGGTTATTTTTCAGAGTGAAATCCTTAAAATCCTTAGTAAAGCATTTGAACGTTATTACCTTTTCTGTGTTTTCTTAGTAATTGTTTCCAAACATTTTGTAAATCGAGAGTATGCAAAGCAATATTACTGATTGATTGATTAGCTTAAATTAATAGACAACATGCTTTTACGCTAATCAATAGATTTTATTTAAAAAATCTGAAATATCAGAGATGTAAAAATCAAGCAAAACCTACCAAAATTCAATCCATCAAAAATTTCAAAAAACGAGAGAGAAGGAAACGCTCACTCCGAGCCAATAAATAAAATAAAAAAAGGAACTTGGCTAGTAAAGAAATTTTTGTGTTGTTCAAAATTTTGTTACGAAACTCTCTTTGATATTTCTAGTTCTATATATTTTCTCTTAGCAGCTATTTTTTTAAAGACTTTTGTTGTTTGTATTAAGGAAACAACAAAACATGTAATAACTCACCAAATTAACGAGTACAATTAATTACAATGACTCCATGAATATCGATTATTTATTACTGTTCAACCGTCCCTCAAAGATTATTTATTACTAATTACCTCGACCCCCTGACTCTCTCGCTATTTGAGAATATGCCTTATAACCTGTAATGGTATCAAGATGAGAAAAATAAAGCAATTACTCAGATTCTTACTTCTCGCGTCTTTGTTAAGCAATCAACATAAGTTATAAAAGACACACACACACACAAACACTCACGCACATACGCGCACACCCATCCATACACATATAAAAAATGACGCATCAGGTGTATTCATTACAACTCAAGGTATATAAAATGAAATATGTCGGTAATAAAATCTTTTAAATAAACACTACAGAAGATGAACATCTTAGGCAATATAAACAAAAATCTACTCATTCTCACCCACACACACATGTTTACGATTATTACAAGAATAATTCAAAATATTTACAAATAATTGATTATATATTTATTATTTCTATATATTTTCGTGTCTTCATCTTATTGTTCTTCTTCCTCTTCTTATCTACAGGAATGAAACCGCGCATTAAAAATCATTTCCGGGCTCACCAACTTTCGATCTGGTTACGCTTAATACCGGAATTACATCGTGCTGGTATGGAAGATGTTCTCGCTCGTCACAATCTATTTCGCAATCATGACAATCTAGAACTTTATGACGGTCTTGTTAAGCCGGATCCATTTGCCTCGACGCGTTTACTTCTCATCGACGAATCGAATTATAAAAAAGGACACGGTAATAATTTTACAGGAGCGTATATGAGTGGAGTGTTGGGAGGTAAGTTAGAAATAATAAAAAAATTGATAAGGAGTGTCTGTGAGTGTATGGTTAGCAAATTAAAAGAGGCACTAATTGAAGCTTATCTTGTGTCAGCAAAAACCTCCAAGATAAGAAATACGTCCCGATTTGAATGATTTTATTTTTCGATGGTAAAAAATTTAAAAACACTATGGTATACTGATTTAATATCCAAAACCCTTTAATTTGTGTAAAAATCAGCGATATTGCTTCATAATTCGTTAATATCAAGAAATGCGAGCTTGGGTTGGAGGCAACAAAATTTGTGAAGACAACAAACTAAATCTATGAAAAACAATTTGTATTCTCTCAGTGTCATAAGTGTTTATAACGCTGTGAACGGGCATCATCTTTCCTTCTCTTCCCAATTATATCAAGAAGATCAAACGCGTTGGTCTTTTCACTTTTTATAGACGGACACAATTTACAGCAAATTTTGATTAAATATTTAAAACATAATTTTTAAACAAAAAATATAGCTGTTTGAACGCAAAAAAGGTGACTAACTTTACTTCAATTTTTTTCTAACAAAAGTTTCGCTCTAATTTCGGTCTATCCTTTTTTGAGTAAACTTGTGTAAATGCTTGAAGAATCCTTTCTTCGTTATCATTTATTAATCTCTTCTCAATCTCATTGATCACTAAAATATAGGGCAAAATAAAGACAGAAACAATTGAAATTTTCAATTAAAATTCTATCAAACGCAAATGACAAGTGACAACTGATGCAACACACTTGACAAGACAATTCTCTGGCAATGTATCTGCATCTGTGCCTGCTGGCCTCTATACGTCAGTAATACTCTTTGGAAATACGTGTCGGGCAGTGTTCTAATGATGAAAACAATAACAAAAACACCTTTACTAAAGACAAGAAAATTCTAGAATAGAATGGACAAACTAAAGGAAATAAAGGGAACAATAACTCCGAAAAGAAAAGGATGGTAAAATATTTTTAATCCAAATCAAAAGAAGTGCTTTTTCTTAAAGAAATTGTATATGTATCATTTTCTGAAGGATTAAATTTTAAAGAATGTACTTTTTCGTGTTTTAAGTACATTAAAATCTTCTATTTCATTCAAAAAATCTAGTTATATTAAAAAATTCTTAGCAATTTTGAACTTAAATCATCACATAGTCCAGCCCAAGAAGCATTTTCCGTTACGCTGAAATAAGAAAAATTTGGAAATCATTCGATGCATTTTAAAGAAATAAAAGAAGAGGCGGAATAGTATAAAAGCTGAGGAAAACGAAGTGAAAAGAGCCAGAACCACAAATGGAACGATCAGAAAAGTGGCAAAATAAAGACAATCACACGAAAAATGCAAGCGACCAGCTTACAACGCCAACCGACTTCATCAGGTTTTTCTTCTGTTTCAACGACATTCCACAGAATCGAGAACAACCTGGTGGTGGTGGTGAGAAGTAATTTGAGCACGAACAGGAATGCAACAATGACACTACTACTATTCCAACAACTACAATAACAATTAGATTGTACAAAATTATGCTGTTTTCCAATTTCAAACTGAATTCATTTAAATTTGAAGTATCGTAGGAGTTGTCTCTGGCGTCAAGAGAAGCAGTGACACCATCGCCGCTAGCCACAGTTGCGACGGAGGATCACTCCCGAACTCTTCTTCAGTATATTCGAGTAGAAATTACAATTTACGAACAAGACCAACACTCGTTATTCTGTAATGCGGTGAGACATCTGGCCTGGTTAGGCCGAGCCACGTCTCATCCATTCATTTCTTCCATTCAATACCATTTTCATTCTGCTCAAAATTCTCTACGAATCACTTAGGAGTATCTACGGCAATAGCAAGATACCTAGGCACTTGTTAATGAAGCTGGTCATGCCAGTTAAGGATTGTTGTCGTTGTAGTGGGTTGCTGTTGAAATTGTTGCTTGTAAATCGAAGTCAAATCAAGGATGACCATGTATGTGACTATGTATGACAGAGGACATTTTCAAGTATGAAATTGTATAACACAATTCATACAATTTTTCACACACTTTTCAAATATAAGTGTAAATATTGTAGTAGTTCGGCTTCAAATTCTTGCTACTTTTTACCAGAATTTTAAGAGTCTAGAAAGTAGCAATAACAGCTCGCGGTAACATTTAAACTGACAGTGAACAGAATTCGTTATTTGATTATATTAAATTTTATATTAATTTTTCATTCTACATTACCACAACGATTTCAGATTTGAAAACGCTTAAGTGCTTTCAAAATTTGGAGAGAATTCAGAAGCAAGAGCAATGATATTAAAAACGACAACAATAGCAAACAGTCTTATAATGTTTCCATATCCTTTTTTCTGAAAATTAAGTTCAAGCTCTCCCGCTTATAATCCCTTTCTTTATTGCTTCTCCGCAACTACTGCCATCACCAGAAGGCAATGACTAACACAGCTTAAATCCTTCAAACGACAAATAAAAACCGAAACCGCTAACCGGTGGTTAGCTGTTTTTCAATAGACAAAAACTTGAGAATAGCTTTTCTAGGGTAAACCATTATTTATAAAAGAGATTAACAATAGTTCTTAGGTCGTCTTTGTCGAGCTGCGAATGCGAAAGCAAAAGGATAAAGGAGGAAGATATAAAGAGAAATAAAGAATGAATGACTAAAGGCAAGAGTGATTATTATATTATTATTATCTACAGATTACACTGTGAAAAAAATATTTCTTTGTCAAGAAATAACGTTACACCGTTTTAGGACATGTTTCGGAAGGATTTGCTTATACTCTCCCGTAAAGTAATTGTCATTGATGATAACGATCTTTCGGCTTAAAAAATGAAATTAAAAATTAAATGCAAAAAGCGAGGAAATACTAATGTAATTGGTTAATATCAATAATGTTTGTGATGAGTTTTGATTATAACAAATTTTCTCTTCAACTCTACAAACAAATCAAAAAATACAAAAGAATTATAACTAAGAGTAAGGTGATAATGATGATTAAGTTAGCAAATTTAGATAATGATCAGATCGAATAAAAATCTCTAATACGCTCACACACTCAATGGAATGTCGATCCAGACGAAATATTTTCAATACTTATTAAAAATTTTTGTATTTAGATGCTTCGGATTTATTTATTCTTCTTGTTGTTTCTATTTTTCTGACCGTGGCAAGGAAGGAAAAAAAAGGAGGAATTTTCTGCAAGGAGGCAGAAAATTATAGCTCTCAGCTTTTTTTCTATAAACGTAAACGCTTTTATTTTAGCGGCCAGAGACTTGACTTAAACAGAGAAGAAATCCATTCCGTAATGGATTAAGGACTGAATCGTGCAAGGGCCATCCCTACCGAGGCAAAAGTTATTTATTTTCAACTTGAAACTGAAATATCCTTGTCAACTGATATAACTAAAACAACAACAATAACAAAACAACAACCAAAATCGAAATATTAAGAAAAAATAAAATAACAAAAATAGTAAAACAACGAAATTGTAACGACATCGAGGCAATATCACTGACTCAGTCTGTTCGTGTAGAAATGGCAAAGAAAAAGAAGAAGAACACAGTGCAAGGTTTCAAGTGGAAGAAGTAACAATGTCAAGAAGCTACGAAAGCATCAACAACAAACCGCAGTCGCAATAAAACAATGCTGGCAGAGCTTGAAGAACAAAAACAATAACAACAACTTCAAAAACATACTTTAAGGATAAGGAATTTCACTCTCACTGCCAGAACCCCCGTAAACACACAAAAGCAAATAACGAAAACAACGAATAAAAGCAAAGTGACAAACAACAAAAAGAAGAGAGGTCGTAAACTTGTTTCCGAGTGCGTTGTCAGCCTGACATTGGCGTTGACATAAAACGGCCACCACTATCACAAACTGACTGCAGTGATAACTCAATGCAATTGTAAATTCTCGCGATGGCGCCACGGCTCTCGTGACTTTGGTACAGAAGGAAAAGAGGCTCGGAATTGTTCTTCAACGATCTCTCTAGAGAAAGTTAAGGTAAAAATGTTGATTATGAAGATTGATTGTTGACGTTCATGTTGATGTTGATAATGAAGAAGAAGAAGAAGAAGAAGAAGAAGAAGAAGCTTGTGAAAAATAACAGCAATAACAGCAACATCAGCGGCGAAAACACGAACGGACTATCACAGCTCTGTCTATACGACAGTGTTGACCCCTTTAAGATTTTCATCAATTTCTTGCACGCCCTTCGGTTTACAAAAAGGCAGAAAGGGAGACACAGCCATAGAGAGATAGGAATTAGAAACGAAGACATATGAATCAGATGCGAGCACCGTTTGGGCCGTAATTATGGCTTCAACGTATGTAACACTTCAGGGATCACATCAAGTCATGTTAGTTATTTCGTATGTTGTGCGACCTAATTGAAGCATGGTACTCGTTAAACGGCACAGGGGATGCTTAGAGTATGGCTCCAGTGACACGTTGCTTCGGAAACGCAATTAAAATCAGGATGGAATCACAAGCGTTGAGAAAGAGGAGCGTCAGAAGGACTCCTTTGCCCTTAAACTACTGGCTAAAATATGCTCAGTTTCATGTTTATGGAAGGAGTGCATATGGTCATTGTCTCGATAAACTCTGCTAACTCTAACTCTCTATAGAGGCAGCAGAGCTGCAACAGAAAAAGTGAATAAACAAAATTAAGTAATATTATTTCTTGTGTATTTATATTAACAGTCCCTTAACTGAACGACGATGTGATTGTGTTTTTATCTCTAGAAAAACTCCTTTGAGCTCCTTTGATTTCCTATGAGTGTATGAAATGCTTCTTCTTATTTATTTCTTACAGTTACCACGATGGAACCGAGTATGTTTACGACTTGCATTCCCTTGGGCGGCAACTATACTGGCGGCATATTCGCACCCAACACCTTGGCTAATGCAACTTCCGCCGATACTTTAGCATCCGGTTTCGAAGCCGCTGGTTACGCCGCCTACTCAACAGCCTTAAGCGTAACCATCGCCATTGGTTGTAGTCTCCTCATTTTGAATGTCTTGATATTTGCCGGGGTTTATTATCAGCGCGACAAGACGCGCCTCGAGGTGAAGACACTGCAGAAACAGTATCAGCAACGCAGTTTGCATCAGCAAGTAGCCTACCCACCGGAACCCATCAAACACGCCCACCACTATCACATGGGCCATTCGCAAAGTGCCAGCGTCATTGTCGATGTCGAGAATCATGGCGATCAGGGTGCCATGCTTCTGACCGCCGAAGATGTAAAGCCACCACCGCCGCACATTTGTGCCAATATGACGATGCAATTGATGCCACCCCCACCGACAGCGCAACAGCAAGGCAGCGGAGCCAATAGCGGAAGCATGTTAACGGGTGGCAATTTCGGTAGTTCTGGTACACTTTGTGGCGTTGGCGTCAGTGGCAGCGGCAGCTTACAAACTAAACAGCATCAACAACAACAACAACAACAACAGATCGCAAGTGTCGAGGGTAGTGGTGGATCAAGCAATCTTCTAGGTATGGCCACCAGCAACACACATGGCAGTCTTAGCTACGCGCTCAATCCCAATGCCAAACACCAACAACAACACCAACAACAACACCAACAACAGCAGGCTCATCAAGCTCAAGCGCAACAACGGGAACACATGCAACTTAAGAGCATGAACGTGGGCAGCAGTAGTGACGCTCAGACGTTTGGTCGAAATATGATCAGTCCAGCGGGACAAATCACGAACAGCAGTGGATCCGTGCAAAATGTTAGCTTCAATTCGACAGGCCTGATGACGCTACCAAAGGCTGCCGCCTTGCATCACTCGAATTCTATAAATTATGGACGGGTTACAAATGCTGGAGGAAGCAGCGGTGTTCTACCCATTGGTAGTGGCCTACTCACGGTAAACAGCGGCAACTCCAGCAATGACTGTATGACACTGCCACGAAATCTTACGACGTCATCACGTCACAATCTGACTTCAGGTAAGTAACTGTGAGTAAATTTTGTATCACTTTCTAAATAATTGAAGAAAATTCACAACCAAGAAGTTTCGAGGAGAAAAGTTTGTCCTTCATTCAAAGAAATATTTTGAGAATTCATTCATGAGTCGCCACGTTTAGAGGTTTAAAAGAGCATAATCTGAAAAAGTCTCTTAATAATGAAAACATGAAAGAAGGAAAACTACAGAATTTTCTTTCATTCTTTTTTTTTCATTAAACGAAAGCAAATATAAAAATTTATGCATAAGACCAATGAATAAAAATTTTTTAGTAAAATGAAGCAACGATACAAAGCTCAGAAGAGCAGGTTAAAGGTAATAAAAAAAAGCTAGGTAAGGAAGAGAAAAAACAGAGGCAGCAAAGCAAATCCCTCAAAAAAACAGATGCTCGGCGAATAAAATTATCGATTTACGGTGAAAAGAAAACACGCGCTTTACATCGAACGTAAAGAAATTGCCTCAGCTGCAATAACATCATCATTACCCGCCGCAGCAACATTATTGGCAACAGAAAAGGCAATGCAGAAAAAATTTGTTTATTTTACAAGAATAAAGCGCTGCGCAAATTTATTCAACGCGGAAAAAAGCAGCTCGTTAGGAATTATTATTAAAAAGACTTTATCACATTTAATACTTTTTCTCTTTTGATTATTCACTGAAAGTAACGAATGTATATATCTCAGATGCTGTTGCAATTTCCACATTTTTTTTAGTTTATCGAAAAATGGATTTAATAAATTGAAAATGCATAAAATAGACGGAAAAAAGGATGCAAAAGAAGTTCAATTTGCTTTTAGAAAAATAATAAAGAATTATCGACGGAATAGTATTTCTCACAATTTGCATACTTTCTCCTATCTTGAATGAAAATAATTCACGTCAGAAAGGAAACTAACGGTAAAAATAAGATTAACAAGACTAACAAGACTGCTAACTTCGGCCCGGTAGAAAGTGATATACCCTACACCTACATAAATGGATAGTTTGGTCCTAACAATTATAAAATATTATATCGATATCTCCCTCCGTTCGACTGCAATCATGATTTCCACAGACATATAGACAGAGAGACAGACGAATATTGCTAAATCGTCTTAGGAGACTATTCTGAGCAGGAATATATATACTTTTCTATAACTTCGACGCCCCCTTTAGTGCTTAACAAACACAAGTCGTATGTGAGGATATTTTCACATTCCTTCGGCATGTAGGGTACCTTCGTACAACTTATATAGAGAAACACAGATAAATGGAACAGAATTAAAAATTAGAACTGTTGCTGTTTCCATGTTTACCTTCCCCCTAAGATGTCAAGGACACACAGCAAAAAAAAGCGACCACAGAAACAATACGAGTATAGAGTTATATAGTCAGACAAACAGACAATACGACAACAGTCTGCCAATCGTATACAGTCGACAAATTAACAGCTAAGGTGGAGTAGCTGAAAATTGAACAAATATTGACAAGATTTTGGTCTGTGAGGCGTGGTAATGATGATTTTTAAAAATGGAAAGATTGGAACAAAAAATATTCTAGAACTTGTTTTGCTTTTGTTCTATTGAGTACACGATCTCAACATGTAATCATTAAGTTCAATCAATAAGGAAGTAAGACAGAAACAATGAACATTATGTTTCAATTTTCCGATTCTGAGGATTCAATTTTGTGGTACGTTTCTAATAATTTCTGCCACAACACAGACACCACTATAGGTATATGTTTGTTTCGAGCAACTTAGTAAATAAGTGGAATAACGGTTTTAAATTAAATCCTAATCCATTTATGAAGAAATGTTTTCATGGCTCTCAAATCCTTTCCATGACGCTTTAATCCAACTTAAATCTTCAAATTACTCCGAATGGCGTAATCAATGAGCTCTAGCTCACTCCAACTAAAATTCATTTTAATTGGGGTTCTAAATTCATTTCTAAATTAGTTTAGTTAAAAGGAATTCTAAAAGGAATGAATTTCAAATACTAGGGGGCCGTTTGGATATCCAAGAATTTGATAATTTTAGTTGAAGCGAAATTATTCGAAATATTTTCTAATCAGCAATGCATGATCTCATGCATGATCATTGCAAACTCATTTGCCAGCAACTTAACCGCTGAAGTTTTCACAACGATATGTTGTTAAAGTTTTATAAATAACGATATCCGAGGCATGGTAATGAAAAAACTTTTCAAAACCTCACACCTCAACGTCATCCTCATTGCATTACCGCCGTCTTCATTTCAATTTTAACCCTTTAGTTTCAATTTCAACCCCTCGACATCGGTTTTTCATCAGAAACTCTCTTTTGCAACAGAATAATACAATTACAAAAATAAGGGATAGAAATATACTTTACACTCTTAGTTGGGTGCTAATGCTCGCCTCATGTAATTCTCGGATGGCAATTTAGTAAATTATATAAATGTATGCGTGCATGTGTGTAAAAGAGGTCAATGTGTGAATACCCTTTTTACGCATGTTTCCCTCTCCCTTTTCTGGTTTCTGTTATTCCTGCTCTTTCTGCTTAATTTCCTCTCAGTTCTGACTATTCCTCACTCGCGGCGGTTACATTGCCAATGATCATTTATTTGTAATAGTTTTAATGAAACGAACAAATAACGAAAGTTAAAAGTCATGTTTTTTCCACCGCGTTATAAATTTTACTTCAACGTGCTTCGGGTGCAGTGAATCATATTTCAATCCTAATTAAGATAAATTGGAATATTTTAAATGGAATTTAAATTATATATCGGTTGAGGGAAAATCGTCATATGAATTTAATTAATTTCTAAGAATTTTATTCGGGGCATACCATTTTCTTTCCAAAGCTATTCACAAAAAACCTTCCTTTACTGTCAGGAAATTAATAAACGCTATTAAATACCATCATTATGATCTTGTACCAAAATTATTTCTATGTGGGTCCGATTTTAAGAACTTCACACAAGAATTGCATTTCTGTTCAATTTGAAAAATAATTTTTTTATTGGAATTCTATATGTTTTGAATGGTACATATACTGAAGATACTTTAGACGTGTTTCGCTACGCCTCTCCATATGCGGTGTCCTTCTTAGTATTTTGAAGCTTATGACGTCACGCTATGGAGTCACATAATTTTCTCATTAACGTCACAAAACAGCGGCGTGGGAAAACTAAAAGCAATCCAAAGCGTAATCAGCTTGACGTCGGTTGACAAGTTGAAATTACTGAAAAATATTAACCCCGCATAGACAAGACCGAACTAATTCCTATTTTTAAAACGTCTTAATTAGGTTGCTCCCAATCCTGTTCAGTTCAAATAATGAAACCAATTTTAAACTAAATTCCCATAGGGCTAGAGGCTGGAAATTGAAACCATGACCCAGAACGAGATGACAATGCATTATTTAGCATAATCTATATTATGCTAAATCTAATAACTATTTAGCCTAAATCACTCACTCACTCACTAAAACTTAAAAAAAGTACGTAATAGTTTTTATTATTTTGCTTGATTTGTCGTTTGACACTTTTTAGAACGAAAAGGCTTTTATGACATTTTTAGGAAAATTTCATAAATTCGTGTCATTTTAAAAACGTTGTAAAATAAAAACGTCGCATATTAAAAAATTATTTTATTGATTGACTTCTTCATACTAAACCCCCTCCTTTATCCCGTAAACAAATGTGACCGACCTCATTTGTTTTTTTCTTGAAAAAAGTGTTATAAGAGATTTTTATAAGCAGTTTGTTTTTTACATAAGCTCTGTTTGATTTTCTCAGTCAGTCTTAGCCTCATTAGTTGCCCTCAATGAGATTTCTCTTACGGTAAACATCACCAAAAAAGAAAATTATGAAAAAGAGGATAGAAAATGAAAAAAGAAGAAATAAATACTATTATTTTTTGGAATTTTTAACTTTTGCCTCCATTTTTTAAAATTCATTCCATTTAGAAAAAGTTCATAATATCTCTTAAATAAATGATCTCTTAAATTCCATGGCACGTAGCTCTAATGCCACTTAAGACAAAAAGTCAATGGCAATTATATTGTCAGCCATTGGCATCGCCATTGAAACCGTCAATCGTCTTTATCGTTCAATGAGAATAGTAGAAGGAAGGTGTTGGGCGTTACCACCCACAATTAATTGTGCCTGTAAGCTTTTCACTGAATTTTTTCTTTTGGTGTTTTTCTGCTTTCGTGCGTTATAGCATTGTTATTGCCAATGTTGTTGGTTGGTTGCTTTTTTTCATGTTGTTGGTTTGCTCTTGTCGATATTTAATCCTTCAGTAATATTTTTGCTTTTCTCTTATTACGTATTTATCCTCCCCTCCCCCACCACTCAGCTTCCTAACCAAACGGAAAGTGGTAGTACGTGACTGCTTTTTATAAAAGGCGTCTATTAGAAGCTATTGCAATTTTTATATCGCACACATAATTTCTAGAAATGTCAGGGGACTTTATTTGGTTTCGCGGATTTTGTGGTTGGAGGTTGGATTGGTTATTAAATATAAGTGTGTGTGTGTGTGTGCGGGGGAAGGTGTGTGGGACGGTAGTGATGTTAAAAATAATGTTTTAGGCTTTTGTTGATTATCGATTTGTCCAAAATATGACCAAAATTTGACCAAAATTTTCTCTCAACAAATATTATAAGCTCTAAGGATAGAATAAATTATAATGGAAATAATGATTACTACAAATGCTTTAAAACATTTTTAAAATTTTTATATTATTTTATTATTTTCCTTCGAATAAAACCTCGACTCTCTGTAATTTATTTAAACCTTCTTTACTTTTGAAACTATTTGATAAAATTTACTAATAAATTTAATAAAAGCAAACATTTCACGAAAACGAAATAAGTTTTGAGAACATAATCATAAAAGCTCGTTAATAAATAAATATTGCACAATATCCGTAAGAGCATCTGCAATGATTCCAACAATCAGTTTCAATGAACCTCAAAGGAGAATTTATTGCAATGAAAAATTAAAGCCGATTTCTGCGCATAATGACAATATCAATAATTTATTGATGATGCAGCGATAATGAATAAATGTCTCTCTTCCTTTTTTTATGTCTATCTCTTTATCTCCCTATCTCTTTATTTCTCTCCATCTGTCACCACCAGTACAATGCAATGATAATATAAAAAACAATTTCATCAATTTCGATTATTGCAATCGAAATATTCATTGAATGTCAGTTTTCTTAATAGAAATTAAATTACCCGCAGCTGCAACGTCAATGGTCAATATTTCCGCGAGGGCAACTCCGGTCAGGCCAAAACGAAACCGTCGTTTATTTTTATTGAAATTAATTGCATGATGGCGTTAGTGGTGGTGAAAAATTTGCTCATAAATTTCGAATTGAAATTTTTTAACAAGTCACTAAAGCCAAAAAATTTTACACTTCGCAATTTATTTACTTTAAGAAAAGATACCTTCTCTCCAATTTAAGGATATTTTATCATTTCTTTTGTTTTGTGTATTTAATAATTTCTTTTATCTTACCGCAAATGTTTTTTAATGCTTAGAGTCCAAAAAATAATAATAGTAAAATTTTGTTCATTTCTCGGTATTTCCCACTTCTCTTAGCTTCCCCCTCTTCGTCAATATCATCACATCTTCTTGTAATAATCAATTTTTAACGTTGACGCTGGCGATGGTAATGATGATGATGATGATGATGGATATTAAAGCGAGTTACTTATTATGGCTTTTTTATATTCATTGCTTGCTTCTTTCAAACGAGAGTTCGTGCTAATTCTCGAAGCTACGAAGTGGTTTCATCTTGAACATGTAATGCGTTTTCTTTTCTTCTGTTGGCTTTTCCCTTTTGATCCCATCCCTTAACTTGACCTATTTTTTTCTTCTTCCATTTTCTATTATACCGTTAACTTAACTGATTTAAGAGAGAACATCTGTTTCGTTGCATCAATTAAATTTAATTAAAGTGTTTTGGACGAAAATGTTTCAACTTTTTAAACTTTTACATTTCTTTAAAGTTTGTAAAGAAAAAAGATTAAAATTGTCTATTGATTTAAATCCACCAAACGATTTCCTTTCCTTCAAATTCAAATTAAATGCCAATTAATTACTGTCTGGGTATCCATTATCGATATTTGCCATTATTGTCAAAACATCAATAAATAGCATCAAGACCAATTGACGCTCCACCCACAAAAGTGGGCCGAGTAATTGAGTATATTTTTATTTCTTATTGAAGCGTAAAGTACACCAACACATGCATATCCGTCCTCTTCCTCTATCTCCCTCTATCTATTTCTCATTCACACTCTCGCGCTCTCACTTACTACCTTTACCTTACTACCTCTACTACCTTACTACCTTACCTTTTATTACGCGCAACTAATATAATTCAACTGCAATGATTTCTCACCTAAACCGAGTTTCCGATAGTCGTGAATCTGCATCCACTTCCCAATGAAGTCCGCATTAATGTCGGTTGGCATTTCGAAGCAGTTCACGCTTTTGCAAATTGTGTGAGAATAACGAATGGTCATTTCAGAGAACATAATTTTCAGATTCATTTGATACTTTTTAACGAATCAGAAATAACCCTTCAGAAACACCTTCAGGTCACATCGAAAAAGAGCCTTCGAAATATAAGTCTGTCTAGCTTAAATTATAAACTTAATAATTTTATATAAATATTTGCGATATCTCTTTCTAAGTTTTCTTAGAGAACTTTTTTACTGCAAAATTTTCATATTGTTTTTGTAACTTAAGAGAAATTCTGAATAACAACAAACCCGGTCCGTAAAAACAATAACAACAAAAAACCACACAACAAAAATAACGAGAATGGGAATAAGAATGTGCATCATTAAAAGTTTTCACTTCACCACAAATTTTCCGCATCCTGTACAATCGAGTGCTCAATGCTCGTAAACTAATGCAACGCCAACGGAAGTGTTGCGACAACGACGAACGGCAACAACGATACGACTAACAACAACAACTACTACTACGACAATAACAATAGCAAAACAACCAGAAAAATAACTGTAAAAAAGCAACAACCAAATCAACTTCTCGATTCTGAAGAGAATAGAAAAAAAGCAGAACAGAATGAACGACGCAGGAAACATGCGGCGTTTTTCGAATGCGTCGAAGTGCGCTTAGATTTTAGATTTTTGTTGTTATCGTCGTCGTCGTTGTTGTTGTTGTTTCTGTTATTTGCCTTTCGTTTTATTATTGGTTTTTCTTTATTATTTTTTGTTTGCTTTTATACTGAAGAAGGATACATATGCATGCGTCGTCGCATCCTAGAGTTTGTGATACCTTCAATCATATCTGCACTAATACAAGCGCACTCGCATCCTCATCCACACACATGGACGAATTACAATCTCATGCTACATCGCATAAAGTCTCAACAAATGTTTGCTTTTGTGTAACGATTGACATCAAAGCGCATCACTTCACTTCACTTCGGGATCACTGGACTAGATCTCCCTCTGCCTCTCTCTATCTCTATGTCTTTCTCTTGCTCTCTTTCCGCCTCTCGAATGTTCCGATTCGCGTAGTCATAAACTATTTGATAACATCATTCGACATGTCACTTGGTTTCCGTTACCTTTTGCACTTTTACTCCTGCCACTGTCAAATTAGTTGTTGTCGTTGTTATTGGTGTCACTCTTGCTGCTACGACTGCTTCTTTAGTTTGCTATTTGACAATTTTCCCTTTTGGTCGTTTGGGATGATGGCGATGATGGTGTCACCATTCTTACATTACTATTATTGCCGTCACTGATGAAGCGACAGCTATTGTACGGCTGGAGCTGTTGCCGCTATTGCTCCCAATCCTACTAACAAAGATTCGGCACACTTGTTATTGCTGTTGTTGTTGCTGTTTCGCAGCTAATTTTCACCGTAAATTTCAATTTGACTAGTTGTGTCAACACTACAATCACACGTATTGTAGAAACGTGCATAGAAAGGTTTATATGTCGTGGATGCATTTGTGAAGTGTGTGTGTGTCACTCTGTCTTTGTTCGTTTCATTTAGGATTCCATATACGTTATAGTCTGCCCATTCGATCATATTAGCCTCTCTCTCTCTCCCGCTCTGAAGTTGTTTACGATTCAGCATTGATTTCATCAAAATTATAGTTATCCTCGTATGGTTGTAGAAGGTGTAAAAGTTTTAGGGAAAATAAATTTCAAAAATCTCAAATTTTATTTTAATTTAATTAAAAAAATTTTATTTACCAAATTTTGATTTCACAGATTTAAAATTAAAAGTCTATACGAAAACAATTTCTGATAAAAACAGGATTAGAAATTGGAAATAACTAAAACTATTTAATTGATTTAATTTGTAACATTCATAACATTGTGATGATTTATCTCACAACTTCCGGCAAGGCCGTAAATCAAATGTCATCCCAAGTCGTTTCCGAGTCTCTTAATCGTTTAAGATCTCAGTTTTGTTTCCTTTTATTATTTGCAGATGCTCAATATCAGCAACAACAACAACAACAGCAGTATCTGCAACAGCAGCTGCAACAACAACAGCAACAGACTAAACATCAACCTAACGGTACGGTAATGAGTGGCCTCGGCGGTTTCCAGCATCACATACGAGCACCACGTCCGCCAGTACGGACCGCATCGTCAACACCATCCAACGGTGGCGGCAACGGCATGGGTCTAACACTTGCAGAACAAGCATCGGCATCGCTGAATAGTGGCATCAGTTCGAATGGCAGCAGCAGTAGTGGCGTTAGCAGTGTACTTTCCAGCAAGAGCCACACCCATCATCATCTACACTCGCATCAACACCCGTCAGACAGCATCGGCATGACGACGTCCGCAACGAATGTAGTGTCATCGCCGGTGGGGACGATTTCGACAGGGCCAGGCGGTGGTGGCGCTAGTGGCGTAGGCGCTGGTAGTGGTCATTTGCAACAACAAGTAACCAAAGGAGCAATGGATGAGATGCGAGTCTGATAGGTTCCGGTATTCGAATTGGATTTATAGTTGTCTCGGTAAGTTCAAAAAAATGGGTGACAGGGAAAATGGTGAGAGAGATTGATTGGATGAGTGGAAAGAGGGGGAAGGAAAAAAAGAAAAAAAGAAGGGGGAAAAAAGAATGGGGTAGAAACTGAAGAAGGCCTTCCCAACACTTCCCAAAATTTTGCTAAAGTCCGTTTTTATAAACGAAACACTTTATCAAAACTTTATAAGTTTTTCGGAGAGAAATGTTTCTTAAGTTTTTCGTTAAATAAAAATTCAATAGAAGACAGATGAAAATCTTTCATCCCAAATCAGAAATAGTTAATTAGTCTATTAAGAAGGCGGGGCTCCCATTTATTTCACTTTCCTTCTCCCTTTCTCTCTCTTTTCTCTCTCTATATATCTCTCATTTTTTCAAACACAGAAAAGTAAAAAATCCATAGACTAAAAAAAACATAAATTTAATTTTAAAAAAGTAATCAGAGCATTTTTATTATCATGTAAAATATTGCTTAACAAAAAAACGAAAAAGAAGATGAGAGAAAAAATTTGATGAATGAAGGTAGCCAAAAATTCAAAGTAAATGTAGAAAACGAGGAGAGATATTCGATTCTAAAGTTGAAAACTTTTTTACTAAAAACTAAAAACTGAAAAGCTGAATAAAAATCGAAACCATTACGTTGAAAAAGTTTTCAAACAAATTAGAACGCTTTTTATAATTAACTCTGGAATTATATAATTAAAAAGGCTTCAAAAGGCAAAAAGGTGGGTGGTGGAAGGGGGCGGCAGTAATAAAAACATATCAAAAGCAAGCGATTGAAGGATCCCCGGTGAAACAACTCGCCACTGCGTGATGAGGAAGCGACGAACGGTGCAAAACGCAGCTCTAACCCAAACAGCTCTCTCTGTAAATGTTCTACTTATCCCTCCCCCTCCCCCTTCCCCACCCAAACCACTTCTATTCCAATCATTAACTTCGTACTTCATCCTCTTTTGACCTTCCGTCATTGCCGGCAATCGGAACAACGCATTCGGAAATATGCTCGCGCGCAATTAAAATTTTAACGTGTGCTTAACAAAGCAGATCCAATCAAAATGAAGAGCGCTTTTTCGGCCATTAAACAAACATAAAAAAAGGAAACGAAAAAAAGAAGAAAAATTAACGCGCTTTTACTTTTACACGGATATCATTTTTGTTTTTGTTTTTTCTTTTTCGAAATAAAGCAATGGCGGTTTAACGGCAACGGTTCATGTAAATGAGGCTCCTCGGTAATCTAGCTATAAAAAAATTAATTAAAAAACTAAAGATGAATTTTTATGATCGCAAATGGTTCCCCGTTCTCACGCAACGACAAACAGCAAGCGCTGTGGAAGGAAAGCAGTGAGAGAAAAAAGTGAGGGAAAATAAAACAATTTACGACTTCAATAACTTAAAGGACAATTAACTATATTTGCGAAATTATTCTTGTAATTATTACGACAATAATAAGCCTTTATACGGGCTGGTGCTTTGGCTGGTTTCTTATGAACGAAATTAACATCAGTTTAACATGCTTTTTTTTAAATTTCTTAAATGGCAGTTGGTCCCCTAGTTACAACGAAATGTCTGATGTTCTAGAAACCATTTTGAAGTTTAATGTAAGTAATAGCCCAGCGTTCTTTGGAATCACGTCACAGAAAAAGTTTGAAGAAGTGAAATCGCATTATTAATGCATTGTACAGTCGTCGGTTTCAAATAAAACCCATCCGATGGTCCGCCTTTTATATACATAAACATTTCTTGAAATAAATTTGAAAAAATGATTTATAAAAAGAAAGAGAAACTCCACTATTATTTTTCTCTGATTCTTCCTGTTTTTTCCTCCCTTTTTTATTTGTAAGAGGTCAAAGAGATGATTTTTGGGAAATAACCAGATGGACAAATTTGCAGAATTCGAATAACCGACAAACGCCTACTACCACACCACCAACAACAATTCAAGTATTGAAAAATTTGAATGAATGGAATGAATGGATGAGCAAATGGACGAAGTGAATGAGCACGTTCTGGGAGTTATTTGTGTGAGGGTCTGCCTGATCTCCTGTTGGTGCTTTTTAAAACGATTTTTTTCAAGTTTTCTCTCTCAGACGTTTTTAAAGAGCAAACATTTTTGATACTACAAATGCAAAATTCTAAAGCACGCCATCTAAACTACGCGCAAAAGCGTAAAATATAATCGAAGTCCAATCTTTTTTGGCCCAGTTTTTTCAGGAAAAGCGAATACACTTCTCTCCAACCAAACAAAGTGCGAAAAACTGTATTCATGCTCGTGTCTATCACTTTCACAGCAATTGGGTCGTCATCTTCTTCACACTGTTATTGTTCTTCTTCTTCTTCTTCTTCTTCCTCGTTTTATGTTTCTTCTTCTAATAATTCAGCCGCAGTCGCCCGTTACGTCATTTTCCTCCCTCAAAACCCACACCGTCAAATATTCTGCATTAAATTTGCATTTTTGTTAGTTCCGTAACAACAAAACACTTTTTGATGAAACCAAAAGAAACAGGACCAAGGAAGGAAAGAGGGAAGGAAAGAAAATAAATAGGAGTTGGAAAGAAATAAGGTTCGAAGTAAAAAAGAGAAAACCGTTCTAATACCGTTAGTGGTTGACTTTGCTTCGTTTTGCTGCGCTTCTGCTGGTTATGTCTGTTCTCAAGAATATTTCATCGCCGCCGTCACCGTTGTTCCGTCGTCTGGTTCTTTTATTGGAATATTGCGGATGTAAAAAACACTTTATTGCTATTGCTGTTATTGTTGTTTTCAAATGGAACTGAAACATAAAATTATACTGAAAATTGCTCTTTTTCTATTAAAATAACGATAAACGCAAATTTTATGCTAATCCTACACTTCTGACAGACCCTAAGCTCCCGCCCCCCGCCACCCTTCGAAAACGCCACTGGCTGAAAGATGCCATGTTCTTAAAATTGTAATCTAATTGCGGAAGCAATAATTTTATACCGTTTTCCGGGAGAAACGCTTATTGCTTTGACGTTGCGGTCATTTCTAAAAAATCTATAAAATCCTCAAATTAGCTCTTTAGCTTTCTAGTTGCAAACCTAGTCGCAACCCTAACCTCAAAGCGAAAAGAAGCCACGGAGACAGCCTGAGACATTGGCACGGGACCCATTTACCGCACTCTTTGTCCGTAACTACATGGAAAGGCAAGACTATTGGCTCCTATGTGTGGATGTGTAAGCGCCCTTTTGGCAGTCTGCAGAATCCATTTTCCACCTGCCCTTCCTCCTCGCTAAAACGTGTTTGATACTGGAATGGGCAACGCACACAGAGGACGTCTTGTTGCCACTTTCAGTGCAATTTACTTTGCATTTTCTTGTTTAATTTAAAATTCTGACGTTTGCCCATTTTTTCGCTCAACCCTTTTTATCTTCTTATTTTTTCCACTCAAACGCCATCGAAACAATGTGCTATTGATGGTTCTTGTCTTCGTATTCATAACTGCCTTCTCTCCTTTCATTTCGCTTTCGTCCTGTTGGATGACTTGCTCTGACGATGTTGAAGATAATCAGAATTAATACATGCAACGCGTCGCAACACAAGAAAATGTTAAGTGAAGCACATTTTTTCTATGAATACGCCAAACAACATCAAGCCTTGTTTTTATTACTATGACGTGTTGGCGGCTTGGAAAAGATAGTCATAGCAAGAGGTTCCACTTGAATAGCTATTGTACCATCCCGGTGGAAATTTGCTCAACTGTTGAGCCACTTTGCATAAACGATAAAAAGTCAAAACTGATGAATATCGCACCGTCATACGGCTAACGCTGACGCCGCTTTCAGCCATCATATTCATATTTGGCGGGTGGGAAAGTCATTCTCAAATTATTAGTTTTTTATTTCACAATTTTCTCTTTATATTTGCCTCTCTTTGAATCTTTTCGATTTATTTTATACATTTTTTTTGAGTCCTTAACGGAAGCTCTTTGGCAAATTCTGATAAACGAATCTAAATAGGAGCGCAAGATTACGGTGGAATAAATTTTCTAAATGATAAACAAATGTTACTGTTTCTGCAATAATCATAATCATAATCACATTAATTATTCTTTAAAATGGTTTTAATGTTTCTCTCCTAATGGTCGTTAAGGATATTGATTTCTTCCAAACTATTTCATATTTTGTCCCATCGTAGGCTTCAGCAAATTTTCTCATATTAAACATATTTTCTCAGGTTTGCAAATTCTCGGATTTTCAAATTAAATCAGATTGAAAAGCAAAGAATCATGAATCAGAATAGATGAAAGAGAACATTGATTTCATTGTAAGGAAATTATGGAAAATGCTAGCGAAGCAGAAGAGGCTTAAAGAAATATAAAAAAAGCAAATTGAAAATGCGCCCGAAATCTTTGAATATTCATTAATTTTCTGACAAAGAAAAAATGACAATGGTGATTGTGATGATGATGAAGGTAATGGATTTCTGTAAAAAGATAGACGAGAAATAACCAGAAATAAAAGAAGAAACAGCAAGTAAACAGATAGTATTTTGCAAACTTATTTTTGCGTTTTATTTAGCCTTTTTTGGAAAAAGTTATAACCGCTACGAAAAGGTTCACATTTGTTTGGTGATATATTATTTCCTTTAATTCTCTATGTATTTCTCTTCAAGCAGAAGATAAAAATTCTCATGAAAAAAAACAAGTTTCTCTGTCTGATTCAGTTCATTCATTCCTTTATTCTTCTATTTTTTTAATCTTCCATTGCTTGGATCAAAACTAGAATAACTTTGATTTCTCTATAAAATAAAATGGGTCATCGATTTGAGGTTTTCAATATAACTTTTTATGTTGACTATTACAAAACTTAAACATTACTATACAGTCTTATTTAAGACTGCAATAAGTTATATCTGAGCATTTTGTGGTAATATTATTTATAATTGTTAAAAAGGAATCCGCGCTTGTGAAATGAATGAAGTAAACATCCTCGAAAGAATGCCTCATAATTTAGAAAGCAATAAAAGAGGAGCTAATTTTTAAAAAAAAACTGAAAATAATTGTCATATATTTTATACCAATTTTATGCTAACTGTTAAGAATATTAAATAATTAAATAATTGAATCTCGTAGAGAAAACGATATTTTATTGAGAAAAAGGAAAAGTTTTTTAAAAAGGAAAATTCAAAAGGAAAAGTTTTTAAAATGATCTGTAAAAGTGAAAAAGAATAAGAATAATTTTCTTTAATACTTTCGGTATTCGTTATTCTAAATACTTCTCATTATTCTTCATCCATTGGTTAAACTTCAGAATTTTCAAGATTTTCTTATTTTTGCATAAATTTAACGACTCACATCACACTTCCTTCACTGAGTTACAAAAAGAAAAAATATGCAAAACGTTTCTCTAAAAACTCACTCAAAAAATTAGAAAAGGCGTCTTATGAAACAACGAGATGAATTAACTTGGTTTCACCGACTGCTTTATAGTATTTGCGACAAATTTTTGGCAATGTTCCAAAGTTTCAAAGAGAGAGAGAAACGTTCTATTCGTTTATATGTGTTTGTGAGCGATGAGAACCACGTCGTGTTGATTTAAACGATTTCCATGTTTTTATGAAATCGACTCTCTAAGGCTGACTACACTCCAATTACGCACATGTACGAGTGTAAGCATAGAGTAAGAAATAAATACTCTATGGTGTAAGACAATATAAGTATGAAAGAATTATTGTAAACGTTTATATAGTGTTTGAGATATGCCCGTAAGGCGTATAAAATACACTGAAATTAATTTTCGGGGTGATTATAATATTACAAAGGAGTTTTCCTGAAATAAATTTAATAACCGAATAATGAAAGTGTGTGCCAGTCGGTGGAAGGTAATTCGATGGGAACAATTAAATTGAAAAAATCAACAACAGAAAACGATACGTCGGCAATGAATAAACACTAAACGATCACTCAAATCCTAAACTAACAGAATTATGAACAGATTCTTATAGAACTTTTAAAAATCATGTAAATTATAAAATATATTAGAATTTTGAGAAAACATTCACTTTAGAAGTTTTAATTTTTGAAGTAAATGAAAATTTTTCACCTCAAACAAAAATAGATCGATAAAATTTTTAATAAAAAAAACGAAACTATAGAACGAAGCTAATAACAATTATTCTACAGACAGCAATTCGATGAAACAGCTTTTTAAAACAAAAGAAATATGCTTTCTAAAGAATGAACTATAATCTAATTTTTTTCTGGAATTATATTAAACGTGTCGAGAGAGACGCCTGAAAATCTAACTGAAGTCGCTTGGCTTGGTTTTTAACGAAAAGTTATCAAAAAACTATTTAAGTTAACCAAGTTATCGACTTAAAACAACTTTAACCGAATGACTTCAAAACCTTTTGAATAGAATTTCAAAAAGTTTTACGAAAAATAACTTTCGAAAAAAAGAATACAAACCAAAAGAAACAACGAAAATATTTTCAAACAAAATTAAATATTCAAACAAAAGAAAATGCAAACTTTTACATTTCTTCTGTCACTCAATTGAAATCTTCGCTCAGCTTAAGCTGCCACCTTCACTTCCTTTTTGAAGATAACGATCTTCATCATCATCATCATCATCATCATCATCATATTACTCCTGTATGATCCCAGGTGGCCCGGTCAAAAAGTTCAAAAGAATGCAGGCAAACAGGCGTATAGAAGCTTAGACTAGAATGTAATGAAAAAGAAGAAGAAGAAGAAGAAGAAGAATGAATGGCAAGTCCGAAAAATAAAACGGATAAACTTTAAATTCATTTTCTGCGCAAGAAAAAGAAAAATAAGTTACCACGGAGCAACAAAAAAGCATGTTTTCAAGTTAAGACTTACTAAAAGTGACCAAAAGTGACCGAAAAGAAACGAACAAGAACGGAAAAATATTTCGGAAGTCAAGTAAAGTGAAAGAAGAAGAAAATATATAAAATTGAAGACAAACCACTGAAAGATGGATGAAGAAAAATTTTAGCAATAATACAAAAGACAAATTCTTGGCGACAGAAATTCTGTTAACAAGTATTTATCTTGGCAATTGTTGTAAATGTGTTGATAATCCTGCCATTGTTGTTACTGCTGGTGTTGCTGTCTTTTTTTTACTGCAAAATGGGGTAACCAGTCAGGCTCGTAGTCATGGCTTTGGACGTCGTCGCGGTCGGGATGGTGGCGACGACGATGCTGGGAACAGCATATAGTAAAAAATGTCTGCAAAACCTGTGACGGGGTTTGAGGGGGCAGGAATGGGATGAGGAAAAATCCATCTAAGTGTAAGACCCATAAGTCATTATTAATTCAAAGCAGTAAATAATATAGGTTTAGTATACGTCGCAGGGTTATATCCTAGATTAAAATAAATTTGTGCTTTATTCAATTTATTTGTAATTTTAATTTAATGCTCTTTTAGCAGATTATCGGACAGTATACCGTGTCAGTACAGACTGCAATTTTATAAACCGTTTTGAAAATAATCAAACTTGAAATGTAAATAATTATATTATATATATTGTTTGATATATACAATTCTGTTGAAATCTGAATTTGTTGATCAACACGGTCGCCTCTAATACCTCCTTCTCTCTTCCACTTTTCATCTAACTAATTCTCTCGCGGTCACGCGGTTATCGACAACCCTTAACCCACCTCGCTATGGTCACACCTCTTCAATTCTCGCAATAACAGTGATAACAACATTGACACTCTCAACAACATCAAAAGCAAGTGATAACAAACTTTATCAAGTCTCACCAAAAGCAATCTCGAAACGCGATAATTCGAAAAATAACCGTAAACAAAAGAGCTGAACAGAAAATGTAAATTTGTCGGCATTTCCTTGACAACCACCACCCCCCCACCCTGCACACACCTCACAATTGTGAATTATCTTCACGCTCTTTGCGATATCTATTTACAATGTATTTTCACAACATTTACATTGTTCGTTATTAATCGGTAACACACAATGACAACACCAACAACAACAACAAGAACAACTAAAACAAAAGTAATAACAGAAAAAAAAACGCAGGAAAATGGATGCAGAAACGTATGACGAGAAATGTTGCGGAACGCAAAGAATAATGAGAAAAATCCTAATTAGGTTTTACGCTTATTGGATTTTCGCGTTGTCGTTTTTATTGTTGTTGTTGCTACGGTTTTTATTGCTTTTGTTATTATTGCGATGTTTATTATATGTTGCTATTGCTGGTTTTGTTGTTACTTTACTGCTTTCATTGTTGTTGTATTTTTAATTTGTTTCCAAATATGTTTTCGCTTCCATTTTTCGTTAACAATTTTGTTGAATTCGTTCTACCACTAATACTAATTAACACATTATGTATTCTTGCTGACAAAGTCATTAACTGAAAACAAACCGATGAACCAAAGAATAATGAGCCAAGCAACGAATTAACAAACCAACAAAAAACTCGAGACTTTTTTACTGTTTTGCTGTTTTAAAAAGTTCTGAATTCTCGCATTTAATAAATCATGAAGGAATCATACATGAAACGTCATCAACATCTCATAATTCGTTAAGATTGACAGAACCGAGGGTCTGCATCGGATCATACAAAAAAGATAATTCAAACTTCGCAAAGGGTTTCGAACTCCAGCCATAAATCATAAATCCTGCAGAAATTCGCAAAGAAAACCTTGAAGAGACTAGATAAAATGGAAGAGGGAAAAACGAGGAAGGAGGGAAGGAAAGAAAGAAGGAAAGAACAAAGGAAGGAATTAACAAAGAAAGGAAGAAACAAACTGAAGGAGAGAACTAATCACGAATAAATGCGTCCAAAAACAAACTAATTATCATTCAGAAAAACCAATTGAGTTTCGGACAACTTTGACAATTCTCCTTCTCTTTTTTTTTCTTTTTCTTATTAAAGTTTCGGAAATGATAATGTTCTTGCAAGAGCATTTCATTAAATGCTTTGCTTTCATTGTTCTTGTTGTTGTTTCTCCTTTGCCTCAAAACGCTTAAAAAAGTTCGCTTTTCAAAACGGCCGAGAAATGCGTTTTTCCTCGAAGGCCGTTAAAAAAGTGCATTCGTTTAGATGCTTCGCCTGCCCCCACCCCCCCCCCGGTTCCTGGCACTTTTTCTCTTCTTCTTCTTCATTTATTCGTTTATTCAATTGTGGCTTGAGAGAGAATTATCATAAGTAACAAGAACTAACTCGAGAATTAATGAGATCACGACTCTTCAAATTCATTTGGTCTGCTTTAGAAGAAAAAATAATTGAATTATTTGAAATATTCAAACTAATTCTTCAAACCAACACCGCCCACCGCCACCCTTCGTATCATCAAAAAAATATTGTAACAAACGAAAGTTTTTGGCAGAAATGTCCAAACATTCTAAAACTATCCCACTGTCAATTGAAATTAATGAGAAAAGTTGAAAGAAAAATAAATCCCTTTTTTCTTTCATTCCTCAATTTTATAAAGAATGAATGAAAAGTGCTTGATTTATGGCAGAGTTCTTTTTGTGAATTTCAAAATAGAAAAGAGAGAGAGAAGGGAGAGGATAAAGGATGACAGAAAGCAAAGAGTTTGCTAAAACAATCGAAACAAAACTTTCTTGCATTCTGCAAAATAAAGTCGGAAATAAAATTTTGTAACAGAAAATTATTTGAATTGTTCAAACGCATTTACTTAAATAAATATTAAATTATTAAAAAAGATATCTTTTTTTAATAATTTAATGTTTATTTAAGTAAATGCGTTTGAACAATTTAAATAATTCTGTTACAAAATTTTATTTCCGAGTTTCTTTTGCAGAATGCAAAAAAATTTTGTTTTATATTAATTTAATTTTTAAATTATATAAATTTCCTTTTAATTTCATCGACACTAGTTCTCACACCTTTCCCCTTTCTTTTGCAGATCGACTGATGCGTTGCATTTACAAGCACCCGTAGATCATTATCATAATCTCCGCCAGCGTCATCACAATCTGCTGCAGCAACAACAACATCAAGAGCAAGAACAACAACATGAATTGATTCAATTGAAAAGATTAAAACTGCTCGACATGCAATCGTTGGCGTTGGAAGGTGGCGACACGACACGCGGCTATTCATCATCCGATGAGCAGCAGTTAATGTCTTTAACGCCAACAACATCGTCGTCATCGTCATCAGCCTCGCCGTCGTTCGGTCATGACAAAATAACAGACGACAGTCAGAGCAACGCAACAACGCCAACAACAACAATAACATCAACAAAATTCGAAACAACTGCTGCAGCGACGACAGAAGAAGGCGATACACAGGAAATCATCGCAGGAAAACTATTAGTGGCAACAACACCAACAACACCCACACGAGCAACAGCTCAAATTGGTTTCAAAAGTGTTGCCACAGATTTACCCAAAAATACCGCAAACGCCACAAACACCACAAACACCACAAACAATATGGCGCCGTCAGGAAGTGAAGGAAGAAAAGCATACCAGATGGCGCCACGTCAGCGTCAACGCCAGCAGCATCACGTGCGTTTTTCAGATGAACGCAATTTTTCGGATTAAAATGATAAAAAATATAACTGAAAAAAGGAAAAGGAAATACGCTGGAAAAGAGAAAAAGTGAAAGAGAGAGAGAAGGATAGAGAGAGGGAGAGAAGGAGGTATAACTATCAGAAAAATGAAAAAACGGCTAACGCGGCCAATGGAAATAACTTGGAATTTCGGGACGGGCACGAGGGTTTTAAAGGGCTCAAATATGCCTTAACAACCGGCCAAACGACTGAAACGGTAATAGACAATTCGACCGTTCAACGGTTTGACCGACAAATAGTGAGCATTCTCTGACCCTTCTTTGAAAGCCTTTTAACATAAAAATAGAGAAAAAATCAGAAATTCTCTTAACCTCGTTTTCCTCTTCAAAGAAATTAAAAAAAAGACACACGAAAACATCGCAAAACAAAAGCTAGCTCATACAACAACAATAACAATTGGAACAACAACAAATCAACCAACGAGGATACGCAATCAAAATTCATTCGAGATTCATTCGCGAATTCTAAACGAGTAAAAACAAGGAAGAAAAACAAAAGTAATTTATTTCAAACTTTCTCTAGGTTCCCACTAATAAAACAGCAACAACAACAACAACAACAACAACAATTAAGGCAAACAGAAGAAAAACAGAAACCAAAGAAGTAGTAATAAAACAAAAAATCTATAATTGAAGAGAGAATAAAACGAGAGAAAGAATTTCAAGAAAATGACTGCGAAAAAAATTTCGTAATGAATGAATGAATTAATGGATGAATGAATGGACGAATGAATGAAAGAACGAAACAAAAATTGCATGAATTCATTAACTCAAAACTAAATCACGACAGTATCCAACAACAACAACAACAACAACTGTTGCCACAGCAGCGATAACAAAAACAACAAGAGGAACAATATTTACCAACAACGATGGGATGAACCCGTGGCGTGAGAGGAATGAAAGACAGGAATAAACAAAAACGAAAACAAAGAAGAAGCGCGAAAAATGAATGAAATGAGCGGGGACGGAAATGAAAGCAGCATCAGCAGCAGAAGAAGGAAGAAGAAGACCAAGATAAGGGCAGCAATTACAAAACCAACACAGACACAGACGCGCGAACAAACTCACTAAAATTGAAAAATTAAGAGAAAAAATATTAGAGAAAATAATTTTTCATTAAACTTTTTCTCGTTATTTCATTTAGATATTTACCCTTTTCTAAATGTTTGATCTACTTTGTTTTATTTTGTATCTCTTTTTTTTCATTTTTAAGTCGTTTTTCCAAATTTCTTTTTGTGTGATTTTTAGGATAAAACAAATAAAAGCAAACCGTTGCCTTCCTTTGTTATTTCATTTACAAAGAAACCGAAAACTAGTTCAGAGTAAAATTATAATTACTTTAGAATATTTAGAAAAATTTATTGCTTTGAATAAATGAATGTAAATAAATATCAAAACTATAAATTCAAAAACTAATCAAAACCGAAAAAAGTTGTGAATTATTAAGGAAAATGAAGGAAAATTAATTACAATTCGAAATAAATTGTACATTTTAATATTAGTTTGTAAATAATAAATAATTTGTTGTAAATTAAATAGCTCGTATAACCAAACACGCATACACAAACACGCACACATGTATACACCTGCGCACCTACACACATACGCATATACACCCACACGATGACACACATACACAAAAACACCTATACACTTATGAAGACATATACACACACTTATATAATCTTTATCAAAAAACGATCTGAATGTAAATTGTAATGTTTTTTATGTAAACGCAAGAGGAATGTTTACTCCATTGCAGACTAAAATAAAGTAAGAAATGTGTCAATAAAATTTTATTAAAAATAAACTGATAATGATATCGATTATTGAAAAGTCACTAGAAATAAATTGACAAGAAGCAAAGCAAAAAAATATAAAATTAAAAAATAATTAAAATTATCCTTATAAGAGCATTAATAATAGAAAAAATCCTTGGAAATTTTTTAAAATTTCTGAATGAGAACTTTTTAATGAAAAAACAGAAAAATCTCTGAACGAAAATTTCCACCTAAAGGGAAATTCTTTTTTCAGAATCGCAAAATAAATTTTCTAATTTTTTTTAATTTAGCATAAACTATAACGACAAAAAGGGTCTGTGTATTCTGACAACAACAAATTATTACAATCAATACCACAAAAAAAACAAAACAAAAAATGACAAAAAATTGTAAAAGCAAAAAAAATTTCACTCATATTCAAACAAATCCGTAATTAATTACATGCAATTACAGATACATATATAATTACCAATACAGACTTAAGACACTCGTATGTATTCATATATAGTATAAAAGGATTGCTACAATTTAAACGGGCAGTCTTGATGGTCCTGCTTTAGCTAATTTTTCAACACATTTTTTTGATTTTAGATCGATTTAGATTAATTTTTTACATTCGATGCATCCGAAAAACCCATGACATAACAATAACGTCTAATAGATTTTATTTAATTTATTCAACTTCAGAAATTTTATTCAACTCTAGAATATTTTTGTTTTTAATTTAAAACCATTATTTTTGTTTTTAATTTAAATTATAAGAATATCCTTTTACGCTTTTGTTTTATACTTTTAAATACGTTTTATATTTTAATCAAATTTTCTAATTTTCAAAAAAATTTCCAAAGAAGCAAATGATTTTTCTGTGACAAATATATAAACAAATTCAATAAAATTGTATTAAAAATGCAACTTTTAAATTATTTCAATTTAATTTCTCTCTAATTAAAACTAAATTCATGGAAATTCAAAAGACTAAAACAAATTTGTCGGAGAAAAGTATGCATAAATTAAAACTAATACGAACGCATGTATTATTAATTAAACAATTAGCTAATTGTTTGCTCCATAAATTAAAACTAAATAATTCAATCACACTTAGAAAAATTTTTTTATAAAAATATATCACGATCTTTTGTTCTAATCTTTAAAAGAAAAAATAACAATAATAAATTAAATAAAACAGCAAAATATTGCTGTACAAAAATCCGACATTAATGTCAAGCATTAAAATCGTAGAAAGGAAAAAATTTAATATTTTCTTTTCATTTCTGTGAAATTTCTTTAAGATTAATTTTTTTTTCTTAGACTGTAAGGATTCTTTTTCAAATTTTTCGCTAAACTAAAAAAGAAGAATAAAAAATAAAACAAGTTGTGAAACAAATACTAACTGTTTCTCTTACGATCGGAAGAACAAATAAAATGCAATGAAAATCATGTAAGCAACATCAAACACAAGCAACAACAAATACACAATAAAGTTATAAGAAATAGAAGCAGCGATAAAATATAAAAAGGAAAAAGATGAAAGGTAAAACGGAATAGCAAAATAGCGAGAGAAAAACAACAGAAAATTATTATAGTGAAAAAGTATTAAAATTTAACATAAAAAATATCAAAATAAACTACACTAAAATAAAATATAAAAATAAAATCTAAAAAATATTCCAAAAAAATTGTCTAAAACTGAGTTTCTTTTTATAACATAAAAGTTTTCTGTTTTCCTAATGATTGAGTACTTTTTACGTTAAGGCGAAAAAATAATATTAGGTATAACAATAGCGCCATCTACAGTAGACCTTTTAACAGTCTACAATAATGGATTTTATTTGTCTATGCTTTTACTCTAATAACTCTAACCTTTTCCTGCGTACTGTACAACATTGGTTACATTAATCTAAAGCAAAAACCGTACCACAATTAGGCCTGACAACGAGTGCTAGGCATTATTAACAAACTCTCCCATTTTTGGCGTTTGTGTTCGCTCTCTAAGAAATGAATTTGCTGAGAGAACGCATCTCAACCTGTCTCCAATATTTGTGTATATGTTCTTGTATGCACTAGTTTCATATCCTGCTACCCCACTGAGTTAAATCATTATATAAGAAACAAAATAATAAGCCATTTCATAAACCCTCGGCAATTTTTGGTGAGTCTGGAAGAAACTAATCGCATGTCAGATTCGCCTACTCATTCTGTTGTCAAAATTTTGTCTAACCGAAATTTTTTTCATATCTAGTAACATTACTACTGCGTGTAAAATTTAAGGGCTGCCATCTCCCAACAAATTGGCCATATTTTATGCAATGGGTATTTAGCAGATTTATTCAATCTAGCAGTGGTTATATCAAACTATTTTAGAGACTTATATTTCTTTGTACTTAAATTATTTTTTTTGCATTCTTTGCTCTGGAAAATACAATAAAAATCTGATTATCTAAATGAAACCATATAAATTTATTTGACCCTAAAAGAAGAAAAAGCAAGCATTTGCAACACTGGTCACGAATTTGTTTCTCTGGCTGCCTATCTGCAGAGCATTCTATTCTCACAATCCGTTGGCATTTCGTGTTGGTTTGCCGATCGGTACGGGTAGAAAGATAATAGTTTTTGCTGGGATTGCATTGAATTAAAATAAAAATATGAAAAATGTATCGAAGACATGGAAACACGGTCGACAAATATATAAAAAGCCTCAATTTGATTGATTGAATTAATAGAAAACCGTAAAATCTCGATTAGATCAAGAATTCAACTATTTTTCCTAAAACAACGAATGTGTGTTTGCAAAACCTGTTTGTGTGAATTTGTAGCTATGCCTGGATGTGTGAAATACGTGCACATATTACGTGAAATTTTTCCTTCTGATTTTTTCTGTTTGAAATTTTGTTGAAGGGAAAATGCAATATTATCAACAGAAAATTGTCTAATAGTCAATAAATTATTCGAGGAAAGAGTTTAATCAGTCGGGCAGTAAATTGAAAGGAACTGAAGAGGCGGGCTCTTGCCCGTGAGAGCATTCTGCGGTGTGTCGCGATGTGAAATAGAAAATAGAAAATTGTAAAATGTGAAGCGAGTATGGAAAATATTGGAAATTTTCATTTTCCTCAATGAATGAAAATTCTTCGCTACTCGGTTCGGCTCGATGTAAAAACAGCAGCGAATGATAAACGGCAAATACGACGCTTCTCGCGGTTTGACTACGTCGTTGCAGTCGTAATTGTCCTTCCAACGATGTTGCTCGTTATGTCGTGGGTTGACTGCAAGAAGAGAATTCTCATCAGGAAATAATTCAATAATAAAATTTATAGATATGGAAAACGCACTTGTATATACATAATGTGAAAATATATATATGTATAAATAAAAATTTCTTACGAAATTATTTAAAGAATGTGAGAAAAAGTTCTTCCGGTAACGTGAAAAAACGAATGTATATGTAGTCACCCCCAATATATCGCCACGCAGAACAAGCAACAGAAACATCATCGAAGCCAGCAGGTCAGTTCAAAAGTTTTTGAGAAGGTCATTATTATAAAATCGAAGATTTTACAATATTTTTGCATCATTATAAATTCTTATTGCAAAATTATTTTCACAATTTTATTTCTAAATGCATTCATTCCTCCCTCTCTCTCGCTCGCTCGGACTCTCTATCCGTGCTCTGCATTGGTCTTTCCGAACTGAATTTTTCATTCATTGTACTCCTAGCATTCATCGTTCTATACTATTTCTACACATTCCCATAACGCTGAGTGTGAATGAGACCAACATAGTTTTTGATAAGATAATTTCGATCCCTCCTCTCGCATGTCTGGCGCGACACTACTGAGAGTTAATTTTTTTGTTTAATTTCATAAACCCAACGAGAAAAGAAACGAGTATGACATTAGATTAATATTAATCTCTTCATTCCAAACAATAACTCATGTAAAATACATAATTTTTATTAAAAAAAATTTACCAATTAACTCTAACAATGAATCAGTAAATTTGTTGTAAAAAAATACTAATATTAAAAATCATTACCATCTTAATCTATTGCATTTGAAAATAAGTTGAGTACAATATAAAGGCGTAGATAAATCTCCAATATTGCCCTGCCGTTTTGAGCTCTTCACAATTAAAACTCATACTACGCGCGTACGTGTAAAATAAATATGATCCTCATGCAATAGTGCGTGACTTTATGCCATTCTGTTGATATCGTATCGTATAGTACTTGAAAATGTCTTCTATCGCGGTTTTTTGACACTCACGATGGTATCATAATCTATATTTTTTAAGCAGGCAATCGGAATGTTTACTTATGAATTATTGAGAACATGATTAAACAGAAATTCAGACTGCATTTCCTTTCCTACAGTTTCTTCTCTATTTCCTTCTTTGTGGTTCTAGAAGATTAGAATAAAGAAATTTTCAGTTAAAAATTAAAATAAGATTGCTTTTCCATTTGATGAGAAAAAATCCCAAAAAAGGAAATAAAAGGGAAAAGTCAAGAGCCGACAGACCCTGATGATCAGCCCACAAGAGAGTATGTGAGTGAGAACTTTGATGTGTTCAATGCACTTTGTGCAATTATATGCGTTCGTGTGTTGAATTTTTCATCTCTGTCGTTTGCTAAATTACAACAATAACAATAACAACAGCTTCCCATAAACTGAAGGCAATTTTCGATTATTTCTAGATCTTTATTTTTTACATTTTATTTTTCTGTTTATTTGTATATTCGCTCAGAGAGTTCACACCCTCCCTCCCTCCCTTTTCCATACACTAATTCGTTTCTTTTCCATTCTATTCAATTTTGTTCGCTTTCGAACGAAATCTTAGTTCTATTCTCTGCTTCGCGGTTCGGTTTTAATTGAATTCAGTTTTTGTTTGCATTTTAATTAATTATTCTTGTCATATGTTTTCTTGTTCGTCCACCCACCTCATTCGCGCTCCTCCCACGCATTTCATTTATTTAATTATTGTATATTCTTTTCCTCATTTCTTTCTCATAATCATTCTCGCAACTCGGGCGCGATTTTGTAATCTTGAATATTTGTTTCCTTGTATCCGTTTTGTTGGATACTATAAATTATCGTTTTTGTTTTATTATTTCTAATAGTTTATGCAAATTAAATTGTACAAATCAAATACGCGTTGGTGAAACTTTAAAAATTATTATATTCCCCAAATGGTTTCAGTTAGGCCGTTATTTTATAATTGTATGGATGCGTACGTTTGAATGGCATAAATGGAAGTGACATAAAAGGAAGGTTACTTTGATGAAGTGATAAATATTTTTCTATTCGAATAATAACAAATAACAATTGAAATTCAAAAAGGTTAGATTGCAATCGTAAAACCTTCGATAATCACAAATATAATTTGGGACGACTAATCACGTTGAGCTCGTGAGTTTATTACTTTATTTTCATTAAATTTTCAAGTATGCTTTGTTATTGTAATTTGACTTACTCTTGAATATTCTGACATTCCCGACAATTCGCTTTCTAAATCTTAATCTAGAATCAGCTAGATTTGGTCATGTCAAAAAGTCTGCAAATTATTGTTTAAATATAATCGAATCAGCTGTTTTACAGCATCGCAAAAGAAACTAAGTAGCGATATTTTTTAAAAATCGAGTTCAACGAATACTCCTCAGGTGTGTTTTCTCAGTAACGTAAAAATATAAGTAAGGGTTTTCTAAGACTATACAAATGGTTGATAATTAAGCACTATTAAAATTATTCTAAATATTTTTTGGAGGTGGTTTCAATTTTATTATGAAATTTTTATTTCTACACTCTCAATTTTCTAAATTATGGCACTTGCTAAGAGGTCCGATAATTTTGAAAATTTGTTTTAATAAATCTGAATTTGTTGATAAAAATCTGAAATTTGTTTGATCTGAAATTTCTCTCTCGGTAAAATTAATCAATCTTCTAATAATGATTTATGACTTCTTAAACTATTTCGAAAATGAATGAAATTTGAAATACTTGAATGTTTTTGAACAAATTGGCTCCTAAATACCTATTGTATAATTTAAAATATATAAAATTGCGTGTTTTCAAAATACTTTTATTTTAATCTCAAACATCTTTATTTTAGGTAAAATTTTTATATATTTTTTCTCAATTTAACAAAAAGCAATAATGGTTTGCAATAAAAATAATTTTTGAATACCAAAATGAAAGCAAAGGAGAAATATATTTAAGTGAGAATGATATGCATATAAATATATATTTATAATATATAATGAATGTGATCCTGTACGTAGAAAAATCAAGAAAAAAATTCAAATATACAATACCTTTTCTATTGCTCTCTTCTAAGCGATAAAGTAAACTAACTATAAACAGCTATAAAAGAACCGGTTCAGCGAAATGCACATACATGCACATACAGCCATACATATATGTGAGCTATTCCATTAAATATGTTTAAGAAACAACAAAGTCAAAAATATTGAAGTTCGATGCGTTGTTGATTGCTCTCTTGCCAAATGTCGAACTTCAAAACAACAACGACAAAAAAAACACCAAAACAAAAACACAAACAGAAATGAATACAATCAAACAAACAAAAAACTGGCTACTGGTATTAAATTTGGTTGAATGGCAAATAAACCGAAAGAGATAGAAACGATTGCTCATGTGTGAGAGGAGTAGATGGTGAAGGAAGTAGAAGAGATGCTCTGTGAGGAAGAAAAATGATTGTTTAACAAAAAGTTGCCACGCCATGACTCTTCTTCTTCTCATTAATAGTAACTAATACTACTTCATGCTAAACGAGTTCAACGCTTGTACGATAATAATTATCTAGTTACTGAAACTGCTGATGATGATGAAGCTCATACTATTCGGCCAACCGATTGTTTACAAGAGCAAAAACCAACACAGAGCTGATAAAGCATGAGTAAGCGACGAAAATAATAATGATGATGATGATGATGATGATGTATACTTGAATACATGCGGAAAAATGTTTTACGGTTTCTAGAAACGAAATTATTAAAAACGAGCTAAAGAATACAATTTAAAGGTTAAAAATTATTTTTGGTATTAAACATTTCTGGCAGTCCTTTCCAGTTTTTATTGTATTTAATTTGAATAAATTATTAATAAATCCAGACGTATTAATAAATCAAATGATATTTGGTATCCAATGGTGATAATTTTGTTCTTTCTCTTTTTTGGTATAACGTCTGTATCTATTTCGTTTTGTATACGTCTGTGCCTTTATTTGATTTTCGTCCAAAATTAATAATTCATAATTGAAATTTATAAACTGATAAGTGACGACGATTCACGAAAATGATAAATGTGTCTGAAGTAAAAAAAATTAATAAGCCTAAATAAATTACAAACACTCACCTACGCGCATACACTCATTAATACACACAAGTTACAATTTATACAATACATCTAAATCATTACTATATAGTTATCGCTCCAGTTGAGTAATTCTTTATGGAGACACTGATCAAAAAAAACAAGTAAGAGCATATGAATGTGCTAATGAAATGAAATCAAAATCTATGAAGTAGCTTTAATAAAGAAACAAAATTTCTATTAATTACAAATACAAAATGTTGCGATGCACTCATTTATACATGCACAAGTACACACATATACACATTTATACATTTATTTACTTTATAAGAAAATAATAAAAAGAATTGGCCTTATGCGAAATGCATGTTTGTGAGTTAACTGAAATTGTTTCCATTAGAGATCGATTCATAAATGACCACTTCTTTCACCCTTAATGCAAATTTAAAAAGCTGTCTATCTGTCCTCAAGCAATACATCTAAAAAGTCCTTGCTTTAAAAATTCTGCTTCTGCTTCTGCTGTTTTTACGCTGTCGCTTTATTTTATTCATATCATTTCTCTCAATGTATTCGTACGTTCATCATCCTGTACTCAAACGTTTCGGTTGGTGCCTCCTTCCTCCCCCTCTCTTCCTCCGCCTCTTCTTTTACCATTATATACCTCTCTGATCAATACGTTGATTTTCGTTCTTTTATAAGAATTTATTTTCATTTATTTCTTTGTTTACTATAAAAACAAAATTTCTACATCATTCATTGTGGCTTGAAAGTATCTTGAAACAAAACAGAATAATAAAACACACAAAAACGTAAGAAAACCGAAAAAACGACGAAATAAAATCTAAACAAAAATCAAAGAGAAAAAACCACAAATATTTTTACGTTAAAAATACGCGAACGTAAATGCTGCCAGCTATTCTCGGTGTTGTTGTTGTTCTTGTTGTTGGCATTAATTAATAAATATCATTTCTTTGCTCTATTCACTGATTGTCGTCGGCAATCGTCGTCCATTTATAGGTTTTTTTAATGTACGTGTACGTATACGCTCTGTCTATGGATTTGTAATGATTGTGTATGGGCAAGAGTGCCTGTGCGTGTGTGTGCATTTATATATGTTTGCCACATTTTATCTCCATTTATTTTTATGGATATAAATACGAATTTCATCTGCTCTCGCTCTTTCTCACTATCTCGCTCCTATATATCTCTTTTTTTTCTTTCCTTTGCGTTTACTACTAAAAACTCGGACAAAATGCTAAATAATCATTAAACCAAAATTGTAGACAAGCCTTTTATATATTTGTATCTATACGATATAAGAAGAAGTAGAATCGAACAAGATAAAGAGCGATGTAGAGAGAGAGAGAGAGTAGGAATAGAAAGAAGGAAGAAAATTTATTCTATTTTCTCTAATAATTTTTTTCGATAAATAATTCTTTAAATATCCTAAAAAATACTCAGAAGAAGGAGAATAGTACACTCTTTATTTCCTTCGTTTTCAAATGCATTCAATAAGATATTATTGGCATTAGTTCACTGGTATTAGTTCCCAGGGGGAGGAAGAAAGGGGCTATTGCTGACTCTCATACAACACGTATCTTTTTACTCTTTGTCACGACATTTGTCTCCGAGTGCTTAAAACATAAAATTTAAAAAAATCCTTAAACCTTTACCACAGATATTTCTAAAAATTTTAAGATATCTTCTACTCCAAAAATGTTTTTCAGCTCCTGTTTTGTTCGCTATTCACCACGAATTATTGTGAGTTCTCTTTTGAAAACGAGCGCTGCTCTTCCTCAAAGAGTTACGATTTTAAAAAGATTTTATGTTGAATATTTTTGTTTTGTTTAATAAACTCGTTTTATTTTCGTAAATTGAAATATTTTTGTTTATATGAATTATACTCTACTAGAAACATTCACTTTTTAAAAATCAAATTTCAAATTTTATTTCAAGAGAACTTCGGCTTAGCCAATACTTCCTGAATAAATGATTTCATCATATGAATCTTTCCATTGCCATTCTCGTTTGTCATTCGTTTGTTGTTGCATTTCAAATAGAGCCACACCACTTTGGCGATAATTAATGCCTCATTTCGCTAAAATATCATTAATGAATACCAAATTTTCAAAAAAATTTTCTGAAATTTATGACCTATTAAAACAGTTTCAATTTTGAGATATATTGCTTTATAAAATCTTTTAACTAAAACTCAATTTCTGTTAGCTCTTCTTCTTTCTATGAACGTTTTTGAACGTTGTAGAATCTAAAAGAGAATATGTTGCATTACTTTTATCATTTTATCTTCGACCATTCTATTCGTAATATTAGATTCTTCTTCATACACATTCATTCGCTTGACCCCCAGATCACGAACGAGTTGGCAACCCTGTTTCAGTTGCTTAACCACTCGTTCCAGTAAGAGCATTCGTTGTTTTCATTGCTTTCTAAGCTGCTTTTTCTAATATACCAACGCACCTTGTCCCGAGGTTTTACTGAGTGCCTCTACTCATAAATTGTCGTCGCGTTTATCCACACAAGGATATGCATCTGAGAGTCACGATATCGTAACTACTTGAGGTAGCAGTGGGGAGGAGCCGAAGGTAAATGAAAGTTGGGGAGTATAAATAAAAAACATGTCATGAAAAAAACAAAGGGGCAGGATATCAAGATTCCAAAATATCTGAAATCTGAAATATCTGGAATATCAAGATATCCAAAAGAGAAGAAACCAGGCTTCGAATTTTTATACGCTACGCCCAAATGTTTGCAAGTATACTAATTTTGTACTTCCAAAGGCATGATAGATATAGAAAAGTGTATATATTCCGACTGAGGGTCAGTCCCTCATAAGATTTAGCCATGTTTGTCAGTCTATCTGCGTGCTCTCCAATCCATCTGTAGAAATAACGATAACTGGAGAATGAGACATCGGGGTGTCTGGTAATCAAAGTTATCGAAATCGAAGTGCCACGCTTACTTTGTAAAACAAGTAAAAACTTCAATTTCGTAGTGAAATCAATGCAAAGCCTTTAAATTCGAATTTATCGTCTAAGATGAAAATATATCAATCGACTGATCACTGCGTTCACAACTAACACGACAGTGAAGAATGTCTTGGAGTCTGCCATGGAGTCCTAAGCAATCCTTTATATATATTTACGGTCCCCACGGGTCGTGTAGTGGTAACTGGTAACTGGCATGTTTCTGTGAGTGGCACTCTTGAAGGCATTGTGAACTTATAGCTCATATGGTCAGCTTCTTATAAAGTTCAAGAAAAAGTCTAAAATATAAGCGCAGTTCTGGTTATCAAAATGAAATTAAATTGATATTACGAGTGTAGGATGTATAACCTACGACGTCGATTGATTGAAGCTAACGTCCTTACTCATAGTCTCTCTTATTTTCCCCTCCTTGTTTATATCTCCTCTTCTTTTTTATGCCCTTTACCCAAACGGTTGAGGAAGTGTATATGTGTTCTTGTTCAGAATCACCCCCTGAGTTGATTTAACGGTGTGTTTGTGAAAATCACGATTGCAGGAGAACGAATGGAGCTGTTGTTATTATTTTGCCACGCTTACTTTGACTATGTGAAATTTGACCGCCAGTATAACGGTGCGTAACATTACAAATCCCGATGAAATTGGTGTGACACGCCCACTATTGTATTATAACATCTGTGGTTTCTTTTGAAAAAGTGCTAATTGGATTTAATTTTTCTCTTACGAACGCAGGGTAAATGAGCTCCGACCAGGCCAAATTTAGCGTTCTTACTTGTTGATCTTTATTTTTCGTTTCTCTACGACACGTTTTAATCAATCCAGATTCACTCATTTTTTTGTTTGAATTCACCTCCATTCCTTAACTGCTGTCAGAATTCAGTAAAAAGCTAAATGTGGTAGAAGGGGTGTGTTCACTTTCCTGTCATTCACGTTGAAACCGTATGGTGTGTTATGGCAATCCTTAACTCCGTATTGAATATCCGTTCACTTGCCCTTTACGTGGAGATGTCCGTCAATTGCTAGATGGATTACTTTATGTGACTTCAAAGGATACCTAAAATGTTTCAAAGCCATTGAAAAGGAATTGCGCAAAAAGCAGATATACTTTAGAAAAATTACATGCATAAAATATTGAAACGCGAAAAGGGCGTATTTCGTCATAAAATTGATGACTTATTTTCAATCGTTTTAAAAAAAAATTTAAATATTCGATATTTATTATGAATTAAAATTAGATCGTATGATTGTTGAGAATTTGAAAACAGATTAAATTATTTGAGCAAAGTTTGAAATAGCAAATAAATACTATTTAATGTGTCTGTGGCTTTTCATCTGTTTTCTTGAATTTTTCATTGGGTACAATTTTATCTTTGTCTCTGTCTCAGTCTTTATCTATGACTTTGATTTTATCTTAGTATTTTCCTTTATCTTTCTGTTCGTTCCTATCTCCGTCTTATTTTTTGTGTTTGTTTTTATCTTAGCTTTTGTTGTTGTCTGTCTTTTCCTTTGACTTTTCTTTTGCCATTGTGTTTTTCCTTTTTGTCATTCAATTGAATATACCTTCAATTTTAATAAATCGAGAATTTTTTATTTCGAATTAAATATTCCATTTATAAAACCAAAAGTAAGAAAAAATGAATGCTTTGGAGCCTGCTCATCTAAATTTTGTGACTCCTAACAATTTATTTCTCCTGCTTTCCCCCCCCATCCTTCCACCTCTTCGGCCATTTATATATTATTCATTGCATTCCCCGCACTTGGAGTGCTTATAATTGTTAACTTTGTTGTTTTTGTTTTTGTTTCATATCTGCTGACTCTGCTTCCCCCAAGGATGATGCAGACACGAAAAGCATGTCGTTCAATCCTAATGCGGTGCGACATAACAAACACACCGTCGTAGGTGCGATATCGAGTAATAACGTTTGCGGCTGGTTTCATCAGTTCGCATTTAAATAAAAAATCGTAGTATATTCATGGCAATGGCACTCCAGCATATAGACCTTACTTTATTTCATGTCCTCTTCAGGGGGTTCCTTTTTGTTTTTGTACTTCAAGGTACTTCAAGATCTTTCCCAAACCCTTTTTCCAGAGGAATGAATAAATCAATGCGATGAAGAATTTTAGACGGAAATACAAGTGAATTGGAATTTCTCTTCTTTTTCCTTTCCTGGATGCAGATTATGCTTTTGGACACATAAGATTTAATTTTTAATGTATTGATTTTTAAAAATGCTCCGATTTATTAAAATATTTGAAAGTAATGCGTTAAAAATGATCTCGTAAATGAGGTAATGCGCATAGTGGTGAATTATCGCGGAAACGTAGTCAATAAATCCAATAAAAACAAATAAGAACGCTAACCTCCGCCTGGCCTTAACTCATACACCCCACAACGGTAGTATAGCTTCGTCGTTTAAATTCAATAATCAGTGGGCGGGACACTCCTCTTCTAATATTATATTTCCAATTTTTTGGTTAATTTAGATCTAACTCACCTTCAACACGAGTTTAACAAAAAAGCCTATCCACACCTTTCTTTATTCCCCCAGAACCTCTCGAAAATATATCTCTCTCTCCTACCCACTCACTTTCTCTTCCTCTCTCTTGTTCTCTCTTTCCCCCTGTTTAATCCTTTTTCTGGCATTTGCGACTAATGGTCGGTTCTAGAACACCTTTCTCAACCGATGCATCCACCCATGCGCGTTGAGAATACCATTCTTTTGTAATACTGTAAAATCTTTTTCATCCATCTCAGACGCCATCCAATGTCTGTTATTGTTGTTTTCGTTGTTGTTGATATTACTGCGGGTTGGCGTGGTTATCGGATTTGCGCAAAATCCAAAATGCAGAAAAAACCATCGAATGATAGAAAAAATGACCAAAATGTAAACAAGAAACTGCCTCATGACGGTATCGTTTATTGTGATAATCATCGCAATCTATCATAATGGTAATGATGGCGAAAATACTAGAAGATTTATTTAACTCAATTAGCGCTGTAGACGATGTTTGTACTTTAAAAAGTGTTATTAATTGCGGTGTTATTTTACTTATGACGGTAATGACGATAATGATGATGATGTGATATATTCATGAAACATATAATGTTGCTAGTCTTCTTGTAATTATCATTAAAGTATTAAATTGAGCCTAAATTCTAGTTTCTAGAAAACAAAACTAATTTTCAAAACCTTTTCTTCGAAACAATAATTAATTTTCATTTGATCGATTATAGAGAATTATTTAGGATAATTTTATATATAAATATTAATTTCAGTTTATATTATTTTAGCGTTATATATTTTCCTTCATAGTAAATTCATCACGTTAAATGCGTTGATTTCGAAGTCATCATTTTGGTTTTGTCGCCATATCGTCGTCTTTGGCGCGACCATCTTAACAACAACAATTATAACACCAGCAACAACTTTTGCAAAAGTGTAGACAAAATGGCTCAAGTTGCATTTGCTTAAGGCGCGCGTATATATGTAGACAATATCATCCCATATCGTATGTCGCGTGTAGTACACGCATACAGGCCTCTAGTCGCGCGTAAAAAATATAAATAAATAAAAAATCTGCGGAAAGATCATAACTTTATAGAAGGGCTGATACGTTTCGTTTGAGACCGCGACACCCACGCTGCTGCCCGGAATGCTTATTCAGCACGTCACACTTTTCCACTCGACTTCAACACCCGTCCGACCGTTCGTCCCACCCCGACAATTCTGTACCTTTATCTCTCCTACTTGAACAACGCCATCGACATCACAACGTCTGGCTGAGTCAGAACTTTGTCAGTAATTTTTTTCGCATTTTTACCGCTCTCTTTTGTTTTTCATCATTACTTCCTTACAACCGCTTTGCAATATAACGCCCTATTCCTTTTAGTAATACATCCAAAACTTTGTATTCGCATTGCATTGATGCAGTTTTCACCGGGCTGCTTCTGTCGGTATTGAATGACTAAGCAGTTGGATTTAAGCAAAGGCGAACGAGGAGATGACTTGCTGCGACTGATGCCGGAGGCTTCAACAATCATCAGCCGTTGCCTTTGTTTTGCTGTTGCCTTTTTGCATAATTCTTCTCGTATCATAGTCACCCACCATCGCCGCCACTCTCTTACCACACCTTTCTTCTGACCATCCTCTTTTTACAGTCGATTACGACGGGATTTTTCCCTTTTTTAGAGAAAGAAATGCGATTTTTAGCTGCAGCGGGTGGAACCGTCAAGAAGCGAGACCATGTTCGTTGAGATAAACCACGAACGCTCTTGTTGATGATGATGATGATGATGATACGTCAGAGGTTACTGACATTCAGCAGGCATTTTTTATTAAACTTGTATTCTCTCTATGAGTTATCGCTGGTTGTTTGCTAATAATCGTTTTCTTCTCATTCGTAACATAAATTGTTCACCTCCTGGAAGCGAATAAACACATTTTTGCAATAATTATGGTTTTTTCCCTTGATAAAATAATTTCAAATTTATGAAATCAAAATAATCTCCAAATAATGTTTTCAACTACGACTAAATTTTAATCCTAATTACTAATCATTAATAGCACAACTTAGTTTTCAGATTAAAATACCGTCGATTCATTTTAGTAAATCAGCATTTTTTCTGTAAAAAATTATTTACCAAGATCTAAACAAGTCCTTTGTTTTTATTTCGCTGCGTCAAGGGCTTCTGCTTTAGTGTACAATTAGTTGTTGTTGTTGTTGTTGTTGCTGTTGACAATAACGGCAGACCGTGATTAAATTCGCAGCAGCGAGTCCAAATCACCAAGGGATAGGAACAGGTTGGTTTATCACTGTTAGTCTGATGCTTGACTGATGGTTGGGATGGTGGCCGAAGGTGCGGTAACTGCATATAATTTGAGGTCGATGAATGGATGGATGGATGCTGACTCTTGACTACGAGCGTGTAGGAGAGAAAGCATACGATGGGCTCGCTATTATTTCAGAAAAAAGTTTTAGGTAGCAACAGCAGGGCGACTGTAATTTTACTTAGTCCCTTTTTCCCTCCTCCCTTCTCCCCAGTTTTTTCTTCACAAAACAGTACAAACAAATTCTTTCTCAATGATTTGTTATAGTTTGGCTCAGGGAGCAATACATATGGCTGTGTGTCATTGTTTGCGAGCGTGTGTGTGTGTGCCGGTTGGGTGTGTTTTGACGAAAGCTTCAGCTGTCAATGTACGAAGGGTGAGCTTACGAGAGGGAGAGACATAGTGAGAGAGTGAGAAAGAGAAGGAGCTTGGAACATTTCAATGAATAAAAATCGTGTACTGGGTTGCAGTTACTTTGCAACATAATTAACGGGCTTGCTATACTTTTAATATCCTCAACTCCAGCCACACAACAATCACTTTGATTTATTTTCTTCTTCTCTTGTTTCATTGCATCAGAAAATGAAAAACGCTTTCAATCGAACCACCAGCCCTTCAACATTGCAAATGCTGATGAAAGAAACTATTTGGTCGCTGCAGACATGGTTCGTGTTGCAACAGCGGCAACGCCGACCACCGTGTTCGTAGCAAATCCGCAACATAATCTAAAAAGAACCGTGGCGATATCTCCCAACAAAATGGTAATTCCATTGTCGACCAGCAATACACCAGCGGCAGTAACATCATCGGCTTCATCATCATTAATTACCACCGAATCAAGTTTTTCTGCCGCAGCAACAGCAGCAATAGCAACAACAAGCAGTCCAGCCAGCAGCGGTGGCCAACAACAGATGCAACATCAGCGCCATCAGCACCAACAACAACAACAACAGCAGCAACCTAAACAAAACCAGCAGCAACAAGCGCCACCACGATTGCATCCGAAGAAGCGCAAATTTGACCCAGCTGAGCTGGATCAAACGGACGTGCAACAAAAATCGGCGCATAATCACTCCCAACATCAACAACAACAAATTCAACATTACAATGAAGCAACCGCATCCTTAAAAAATGGCACAACCACTAATATTATTGTTACCGGAGGTACGAGCACTTGGAGGCTGTCTGGACCGGTTTCTAATAGCTCGTCAGCAACTACAGGCGCCAGCAATGAAAGTATGTACTCTATTAGTGCCCTCCAACCAATGTTGATCAGCAGTCCCATCGTTAACATTAACGGCGCAGCAAGTAGTGGCAGCAGTAGCAGCTGCTCTGTAACAACCGCAGGGCGAGCCTCTAATTTATCTATGGAAGGTCCAGATAAGCGCATTATTATCACAAGGTAATTATTTTACATTAACTATCGATCAAAATAATATTCTCCACTATTCTAATTTCTCCCTCAGCCCATATAAATTCCAAACAATGGCCACGATCAACAACACTAATATAAGTCCCGCACCCTTGGGGATTCGGGCGCACACGCCCGTTACCAACACTTGTTCTCCACCGAATTCAACACAGCGTTATGCGTTCAGCAGCCCGCAAAAGCAGCCCGCCCAAACGACTACGTCACACCCACAATCGCAGCAATCACAGCAACCGCTTTTGGATCTCAGTGAATGGACTAACACACGTGTTCTAGCCAAATTAGGAAATTACTATGCATCGGGTATCGTGCGTCAACCGCCAGCGGATACTCTAACACCCCCGAATTCAGTTTTTGTAGAATTCGATCCACCCGAGCGGGGCACACAATTGTACATTGATCTCTTTAATAGTGGGCGATTTAATGTGATATTGGATGCGAGTCCACCGGCAGCGGAAGTAGGCTTGAGTTAAAATTGATTGAGGCGCGTTGTTTAACACTGCTAATTTCAGATTAATTTGGAGACGCCCGTCTGCGTGCGCACACAAGTTGAAGGTCGCGTTGGTTGTGTATTCATCGAAGGCTCAGTTACTGAAATAAACACTAATACCAAACAGTTCAAGGTCCAAATTAGAGGAGATAACGGAAACGGCACAACACAAATTGTAAAATTTTAATAATCCCAAAATGTTTAAAGCATATTAATTGAAAGTTCTTTTTTAAGATAAAGACCGTGAAACGAGCCGATCTACGTCTGCTCTTACCTCCCTGGTGGGATGAACTAAACGAGGTATCGCCGTTGTTAAATCTTCAACAGCAAGTTCATCATCCACAGTTGCCTTCAGCCGTAAAGCTAATCAACGGTTCTCAGCAGGCAGTTGTTGTCAATCTTGAAAACAGCAACAACAATGGCAACAATGCAGCTTGTGGAAATTTTACTGCGGTAGCACCACCGCCTCCACCAACATCGGCACAGCAGCAACAGAGACTTACAACCAAGCCTGGTCATATCGTGGTTAGTGGGGATGCCAATATAATCTACGCGCCTACGTCCCACAGAGGTGCTCCTCTGCATCAACTGACATACGTAACTGCGCGTTATGATGGCAAAATTCCGGTACACCAGTCAGTCGAAAGCAACCAAAATTCACTACAGACACATCAAGTGGTGCCGGCAGTATCACAGCAACAACAAAAGCAAGAAGACTATTATCGAACAACTGCTACTTCACCATTTCAAAGTAACTCTGTGACTCTTTTGTTAAATTCTGAGAATGCCGCCACCACCACGGCGACAACAGGAACAGCAATCGTACCAACAACCGATTCCATTGCCACCCAACAGCAACAACAGCAATCAAGCAGTAACGCCGGAAACTCATTACAACTTCAGAAAGGAGAACATTCTCCAACCGATGATATGCAGCGAAGGCAGCGCTCTTACGATGACTATGAATCAGATGATGAATTGAAGCGTGTTGAAATTAGCGGTTTCGGCATGGATGGTATGGATGCGGAAAAGCTGTCTGGAGGTAGCAAACGCAGTAGTATGCAAAGCCGTGGAAGTACTTCGAGTTTCGATCAAAGACTTACACCCAGATCTCATCCAGCAACTCCAAGGTAATTCTGTAACAAACTCTATTACAATTTTAATTTTTATTTTACGTTGCCAATTTTATGATGAAGATCTCAAGCAACTACACCACATCGCTTTAAGAAAGGCGACATTGTTCAATCCGAATCTGGTGTACGTAAAAAATTCAATGGTAAACAATGGCGGCGTTTGTGCTCGTTGTGTTCCAAAGAATCTCAACGTCGTGGATATTGTTCACGTCACTTAAACCAAAAAGGTAGCGCACTACGTTCAACGGGGCCAAGCCGTTTTCCAAGGTAATCCTTGCCGAAATTTCTTGCAAGGGATCGATTTTTTCTTATAAGTTTCTTCTACATCTAGTGATATAAGCAGTCGTTCAAGCAGTAAAACTCAAGTAGATGAAGAGACTTCACGTGATTCTGAAACTTCGCCAAATTATCGGGTAGCAGGTCGATTTGATCAAGAAGAGACTGATGTGGCCAATATGCTAGGTAGGTATTAAAAAATAAATAAATAATCGGAAGTGATAAAGATACAATTAATACAACATCGTTTGTTTTCCAATCGATTTATTGAATCATTTCGAAATGAACTCATTTATTCAATTAAAATTCCCACGAAATTGCGGATATTACTGATTGCTAAGACCATTCTGTCAACCTTTTTGTGCTATGATGGCGGTGATACTTGTTGCCATCACTTTTACTCAACTTAAAAAGGATGAAAGAGAACATTACGTGCAGAAATCTTTTGTGTCTCTACCTTTTAAGAAAGCGTCGATCGCAGGTGTCACGTACACACGCGCATACACACACCGATAGTTATACGTTAAATACAGAAACCTCTTCCAACAACAATTATGTCAGACATGAAAACGTCAATTGAAGCATAAATTTAAGTGATATACGAGCGAAAGGACCTTTGCTATCTCGTCTTTTTTTAAATTACTCTTATTTTAGAAATTGTTCAAATTTACCAAAGATACAATCCATACAAAAAGTGGCGTTGATATTTAAAGAAGTGAAAAACAAGAATGTTTCAAGATTATGATCTTGGCACCAAACTATATTTGCAGTGTTTATGTAAACAAATATTTTATTCCCATAAAATACTGCATTTCTTATTTCATACAAATGCTCCTCTTCTCTCCCATTTCAGTATCACTAAGCAGTTCACGTTCGGCCACGCCTTCATATACTTCTCCGATAAATCATGGTACCTCGCCTCTTTTGCCCGCCACCAATCATTCACCGGTAACTGTGAGTAATCGTCAGAACTTCTTCACTCCCATCGGAGGACCTTCTGCACCCACCGATGGCAGTTTAACGAAGTGGAAGAATGCACCCAGTCCTGTGCTATATAATGTAGGATACTCGCAGGTGATACGGCCAGAATCTGTACGAGCGCAACAGCAACAGCAGCAGCAACAACAACAACAGCAACAAACTATTGCAGCTCATTCAACGTTGCAGCTTACGCAACAGAATCAGCAACAACAGCTACAGCAACAACAGTCACAGCAACAACTGCATCTTGTGACACATCATCGACATCAGCTTTCGCCGGGGCCACCACCACCCGCACCGCCACCACCACTACCAGCTGCATCTGGTCCAGCTGTTACAGTTGTTGTTTCAGCACCTCAGCCACCACCTCCCATCACTGTTGCTCACCATGCAACTAGTGTTATAAGGATCTCCCCAGCAGCTTCTTCAATCACGGGGGGCAATACTAATGGCAATTGTGTGAACGGATTAAACACTGTTCAGTCATTTCATCCCGTCATTGTTGATGCTACGCAGCTCGTTCCACTTCTGCCACATCAGCAACAAGCACCGCCACAAGCAAAAACATTGATATCGTTGGATGCCTCACATATCAGTGGAATATCAACAACTCAGCAGTCGCCAACATGTAATCAAACTCAGATCCATGCAGCTCCAAAAAACGGTAGGTTTCTGCATAGCGTCCTATTGCTTTATCTCAATCATACGTATGTAAATGATCTTGCGAGTACCAAGTGAATGAACTCATGTAGCTTTTTTTATTTCCAGGATTTAGTCAGGGGTCGATATTTCGGTGGCACACGCTCCTGCCACATATAAATGTATCCCCTGCAAAAAACAATTTAAACAACACGAACGTTGCCTCTGCATCTAACCATGCTGTGCCGGTGCCTATTGAGGTGTCATCCACAGCTGGTTTGGCTAATAACAGTTTTAGCAACTTTACAAGCGCTGCTGATTCGTCAACGAAAACGAAAAATTCTTTATCAACAACAACAACAACAACAACAGCTGCTTCTATGGAGCCAATAGGCAGCACTGTGTCGCAAGATGAAATAATTGAGGATCAGCTGGATGATGATGTTTTTGAGCCATCAAATGGAGCGGTGAATGGAACGACAGCAGCTCAACAACAAAAACAGGGCCAACAGACGCAGTTGAATTCATTTGTTATGAATGAATCTAATCTATCTACTTCATCTGGATATCGTCTGAGTACCTATAGTACTTCGAATGCATCCGAAATGCTTTGCAAAAGTAGTGTGACGTATGACGTGTCAACAGCAACATCACAAATGCTGGTGACTACGGCAGCGGCAGCTACTGTTGCAGCTGCTGCTGCAGCTGCGGAAAAACGGCGCTCGCAATCATTAAGTGCGTTGCAACAGAAGCAACAGAATCAGCAACAAGGTGTCAAGGAACCAATGAGCCCCATGACGAAGGTAAGCAATCTCTGTGGACCTAGAAAACGATTGAATCATCGCTTTTTTATGCAGAATAAAATTCGTCGTCCCATGAATGCTTTTATGATATTCTCGAAGAAGCATCGCAAACTCGTGCACAAGAAACATCCCAATCAAGATAATCGCACAGTCAGCAAAATTTTGGGGGAATGGTGGTATGCTCTGAAGCCCGAAGAAAAGGCAAAATATCATGAGTTGGCCAGCTCGGTTAAGGACGCACATTTTAAATTGCATCCTGAGTGGAAATGGTGCTCAAAAGATCGTCGCAAGTCATCGAGTTCTAGTAAATGCTCGGCTGGTCCTGGAAACGGGAATAGCGCCAATACCCTTAGTGGTGCGGATACTAAAAATCGCAATGACTCAGTAGATGGAACCGATGCCGCTTCAGAGCAAGAAAAATGTGTCAATACTTCGACGTTGCAACATATGGATTCAAATAGCGATATCATCCCCCTAACCATAGCCTCATATAACAGTACGATCGCTGATGAGTCGTCCAACAGCAATGTTCTAGATGAATTCCACATTAAGACCGAAGAAATGAAAGACGAAACACAGTCAGATGATGAAAATGTTAGAAATGGAAACGATGTAATGAAATTAATTATATTATATATAGTTTCTTTGATTTTAGATGGTCATAGATGAGGGAAAGAAAAACACTCGGTTGTTCAATCAGCAAGAATGTGGGAACGCAAAACAGCAGATTGATTTGGAGTGTCGGGAACATGTTGCGGACTCTGATATTGAAGATTCAGCACTCGAATATAGAGCAAGAACGTCATTTGGAAGCAGAAATAATGGCAACAAAAAATGCAACATCGTAATAAACAATAACAATAGCACCAGTAGTGCAAACACCGATAAAGTATATTTGTTTAAAATATTTTTTAATATTTCACTAATGATATTTCGATTTAATTTCGTCATTTCTTTTAGACTGCCATTGTCGCAACGACGCCATCAACAACGATACCTGCGGAATCGACAGAACACGGAGAACCTAATGTGGGCCAAGAACAATCCGATGAAGTCGGCAGGCAAAGTAATATAGCCACCTGTGGTAGCTCTGGTGGTTCAACGGGCAGTGATCGCGATATTACCCTGAAACCGAAAGCCATAAAGGCTCAACGACTGGCCGTAGAGACTGGCAATATGCTAGCTTATCAACAAATGCCAATGTATTCCTACAGCAGCCCAAAGAACCCAATCGGTGTAACACCCTTCCAGCCTACAGGCGAGCAATATTAAACCATCCTTTAGTCATTAATGTTATAGACAATTGTTATTGCGGTTTGAGCGAAAACTGAGATAAATTCATTTTCACTCTCATGCGATTGCAATTTCAATAATTTCCTATTATCACCTCCCTCACAAATACAAGCGCGAGAATGTGTGTAATTATTAAAATTTCTTTTGTTTTGCAGGTGGAGCTTTTAAAACGATGCCAATCAGTCCAAAAGGTACGAAACAGGATGAACATCAAGCGCACAGTCAACTGGCGACAGAAGATGCTGAAGACCAGAAATTTCGAATTAAGCAAGAACAGATATCGCCGTACGATGTTGGAGGATCAGCTGCGTGCTCCAGTAGCAATGTTTTTTGTTTTAATGTGCCAACAACAACAACGACCAGTATGGTCACTCAGCATCAACAGCAGCAACAATGCAATTTAAATGTTATCGCATCTGGCGAGCAACTTAAAAGCCCAAAAGATACAAAAGGTAATGTGAAAAATAAATGCGCACCATAAAATGCGCAAACGGATTATTCTTAAAAAACGCACGTATCCAATCCAATCGCATTTTTTAGTTTGATTTCTGCATTCTTGGGTTTTCGTCTTACTTAATTGCTAGAAATAAAATCAGTACTAATAATTTCTCTCCTTAAACAATTATATTAATTTATGCCTGTGAACATTGCTTCATCATCATCATTTTTCATTGAAAAAAGACGACATTCAGAAGATTTTTGTGAAATCAAAACTTGAGATACTCGATTGTCATAAATTTATTGGCGTCTCTGCTGAGACTGATCAGGATTATGAGCATTTAGATACGAGAGCCTCTGACTTTCAACCTAAATTTGAGACCGAATTTGACGATCTGGAATTGTGTACAACCTTTAACAAGAGAATTCGTCAAAGTAACGTCGACGCTTCTACCTGTATCGTAAGACGCAAAGAGTTCATTTCACGACGTTCATTGACACCTCCATATGAATATCATACATCGCCCCATCATCATCTTAAATATTTACATCAACGTCGCGTGGAGACGCCACCGACGGTCATCACTCGAGTGCCTACACCATATTTCAACTCACGCGCTCGTCTAACGCACACTACCCCCCCGCCTTTATTTTTCAGCAACATTAAAACAAGTCATGATCACAATCATAAAACTGATTTCACTAATACAAATCAGTCCTCGAAACCAACTCAAACCAATTCCTCCACTCCATCTCCCCAATCCATTTTCGCAATGTCACATAATTCGGCTCAATGGAATAAATGCCAACAACAACATTCATCGCCGCTACCAACAAAAACGACAACAACAACAACAGTAATGAAAAGTCATTCCTCTTCCTCCTCCTCCCCAACGCAAGCTGCTGATCCTCAAGGACGCACTGCATTGCTGTACGACGCTTTAGTAATGGACACTCTGGATGATACCGCTGCCGAAGAAAACGAAGTGGAAGACAATGGAAATGAGAAAATGTCGTTGGTTCCTTCGACCAATAGCACCGCTGAGAAATATGATCTCCAACCACCATCTCAACAACAAACTATGTTTCTAATAACTGGAACAATTGGTAGCAGTGGTAGTGGTAGAGGTGGCAGTGGAATAACTTTATCGAAGACAACAACCTCCTATACGCCGAGAAACCTGAAAAATAATCATAATTCTCTAATAAAAAAAGGATCTTTAAATTCCTGTTTCGTTTCTGGTTCACCATACACCTGCTTCACCACTGCAACTGACAACGCAATCAACGATCGTTCTCCAGAAAACTCATTATCATCGTCGTCGTCGTCTAGTTCGAATGTGGTGCGGCCCGTTTCTATTTTCAGTGTTAATGCAGCGACGTGTAATAAAATAACTCTTCAACCAAATTCACGTCTTCTGACCGCATCTACGGGTGCTGTCTCTGTTTTAAATACCACGCCTACTAACAGGAAAAATTACGCAGAAAATTTTCCACTCCATTCAAGGTTATCCTCCCTATCGGTCGCAACGAAAGACACCTCACTGGCTAATACTAATAATACCATCAAATCTACTAACAATGAAAATTCTCGTTCCAACCATATTTCTTTTACTAACATCGATTCGCAAAAACAGCAACAACTAAAATCAACAACAAAACTAATAATTAATTCACACGCAGCAGTTGTGACTTCGACGGGTTCAGTTTCTTCATCGGCGTCCTCGAATACGCTACTGCCTCCGCCGCCGATAACTGCTTCATCTACCTCGACGCCAAACGCCACTAGTGCAACGAAGCAAATTTTGACTACAACCAATACATCCACAGGGCAGAAGCAAATAATTTTTGCCGTCAACAATGTGCTGGCAGGACATCAGGTACGTTAGAACGAAGAGCACCGAAGAAAAACAATTATATTTTATCAATTTTATTTACTACATAGTACACTCTTGTGCAAATGCAACACGGTAATGGTCCGGAACAATTGTCTGAATTGCAACGACAGCGCCAATCGCCAATGCAAGTCGAGTCAGTGGTGTCTATTAAATCAGGAACCGCCGCAATGCAATATATAAAAACGTCAAATAGTCAAAGCGCAGCAACCAGCGGTAGTGGGAGTGGCACTACTAAGGCTGTAACAAATTTGCAGAATTATGTTTTCGGTGTGTTGCAAGTTTTTTACTAAACTAAGAAATTTAATTTATTAATTAGTTTGCGTTACAGAAACAACCCAACCCAAATCACCGCACACCTCGTTGCCAACTACCCCAAAGTCTGAAAATTCCATTCCGTCGAATGAATTTTCAGCTTCCCAGAATGATGCAGACCACTTAAATAATGAAAGTAATGGTAGTACTTGCGCGGAGAATGAAAATGAGCACGGCGGTGAAGGAAATGAAGGTCAACAATTTGTATTAGCTCCAACACCGGCCCAGCTAGGACGGGCACCGTTGCAACGCAGGAAAAATTTATGTAGGATTAAATTCAGTTCGGGATTGGTTTTGATCTAGATTTTTCATTGCAATTAATTTTTAGCCGTCGGCAGCGTGAGTTGTTCCAAAGGAAGCGATTTACAATTAACTTCCGGTCCAGCAAATGGTTCTGGCACGAGAAATGGAAATAATAACTCGCCCGTAATTGATAACAGTTCTCCCATCATTGGTAACGTCAATAAAGCTCCAGCAATTACCATTGCATCAGTCTTGCAAACTCCAACATCTGTACCATCGTCATCATCGACAACAACGCCAAATAGTGACGAGCATTTGACGTCGACACCGTCAACAATTAGCTCCATACCGCGCTCTCCCCTTAAGAGTGTGATCTCGTCAGCAAAGAAAAAAAATGATGATATGGATAAGTAAGTGCCAAATAAAAAAGAAATTGATGAATTCCTTCTTCTTATCTTCTTCATCGTTCTTCTTCCTTTCTTTTCTATTACTTTTTTTTCGTGTTATCCTTATGAATTGTGCTGAAAAGTGTGCTAAAGCAGGTGGATTTTGAGAAGAAGTACCAAGCTTTGCCTCAATTTAAGCCGGAAGACTGTCAATCACCAAGTGCTATTGCCGTACCCTCATCACCTCGTGTCTATGGTACGAATTATCGCAAAAAGAATGCAGTGCAGCAGCAGCAGGTTCCAAAAATACGTAAGAAATCATATTTCTCTTGTCGAAATAATTTTTTCCTAATAATTTTCCTTACCATTCCTTTCATTACTTCAATTGTCATTTAGAAAGCGAAGATGATTCTACCGATGAGACTGCTTCTATACCAGCTACACCGACGCAACGTTTCTTTGGTCCTGATTTTAATATCGATCAATTGAGAGGTAAATTTCTTCAGAATATTTTAGGTATCTTAAAATTGTTTATTCAATAAAACTTTTTAAATTTCAATTAGAAATTGAATCAACAGACCAAACTGGTCGATCGCCTCGTACTCCGCAAACACCTTTGCAAAGTGCTCGTTCCGATGCCAGCGAGAAGGGTCATCGAAAAGTGCTCGAACAACGACGAAATTTGGTGCTACAATTGTTCAATGAGCACGGCATGTTCCCCTCATCACAAGCCACACTCGCTTTTCAGGTGAGGAGTTATTGAGACGGGATTGAGGGGGAAATGAAAGGAGATGTTTTCTTATTCGTTATTTTATTTGTTCTTTCCTTTGATGAACTGCAGACAAAACATATTGACGTTTTTCCGCGTAAACAAGATCTACAACTTAAAATACGAGAAGTTCGCCAAAAGCATATGGGACAACCCGGATTTACTCCACATTCTGCTGGACCGGTTACTCCATCCGAAAACAATTTCTCGTCGTCGTCATCATCATCATCAAATACTATCACCAATGTTGGTGGGTCGTCATTGAGCAGCGGAGCAACAGGTGGTACAGTTGCTGTTGTTTTATTAAAAATTATTTTAAGCAATCCAAAAGGTTTTATTCTATCCCTCTTCTTAATATTTCCGCAGGTGACCAAACAATGATCGATCAGAAGTAGTAGAAGATGTACCAGTAGGAACAATAAGAGTAATCGCAGCTGATGAAACAATAATTGATTAAGCCTAATTAATTAATTTAATGGTAATTTTAATTGCCATTTGTGTCAAAAGATAGAAGACAAATTTCATTAGAACACTGAGCAAGCATACAAAAAATTTGGGAGGTGGGAAGAAGAAGAAGAAGTACCAAAAGAAGCCAACGGGATAATAATATACAAACGGGATAATAAATAACAAAGTGCACCAAATCTGACACTAGCCCACACACACATAAATACTGATAAAATCACATACAACTTTTGAACTTTAAACAAAATTCACCAAGTAATTCACACGTTTTTCTAAAGCAAAATCTTTATAAAGAATTTTAAAGAAACATTGAATTTGCGAGTAAAAGCTACAAAAAATATTAGTAGATGATGAATGCATGTATCAATAAATGCATATAAACATATTTACATAACCCACACAATCAATTCTATTTAATTGCAAATAAAACATAAAAAATAGAAATAATATAAAAGAAATAAAGTAATATAATAATGAATTTTTTTGCAAACAGATTATTCTAAAACAAGTATTTTATTACAATACAAAGAAAACATGAATGCATCAAACACTGAAAGCATATTGAAACAATTTATAGAGTGAAAATGAAAACACATAACAAATAATCGTTAAATCTCATAAATTAAATATATATATAAAATTAGAATTTTAATACACAAAAACAAAATAATTAGTAAAGTTATACAATTGTTATATTTTAAGAAGAAAATGAAGTAATGTGAGAAAGAAAGAAAGAAAACAGCTTAGACTGTAGTTCTCGTTGAAGCGATTTTATTATTAAAATTTTAATGTGTTTTAGTTTTAATATCGTTTAAAATTGCATAGCATTTAAGAACCAACTAAATTATTTTGCCTTTTTATTTTGAATAATTTTAACGTAAAGTTTTATTCCACAAGCAACATTTTAGTGTGTTCTGGTTTTGTTTGAATGAAAGAGATTTTAATGAATTTTAGATTTTAACAGGCCGTTTTCAATTGGAACGTGATTATAATAATCGTCCTATTTTTATAAATTTTTTATATTATATTTATCATATATACTTTTGATATGGAAAACTGTGGCAAGTTTGCATCATTAAAATTATTAAGATTTTTTTTAAATCTGATAAAATAATCTTTCGTATATAATGTCTTCCACCTTCTACAGTAATTATAATGATTTAAATATATTCTCCAATTTGTCTTAGGATCTTGCAATTCTTAAGAAAAAATTAATGCAAGGAAGAGGGAAAGCGCTATCGCTCACATGCTGTGACCTATTTTTTTATATAATTTATAGACCTTTATAAGGATGCGTACTTCACGACTTGATGTTTTTGGTCGTTTAGCAAATCTCCGAATTTTATATGAACTGATATAATTAATTAAGTATTTCTAGAGTGCTTCTTATTGAAGTACGCATTCTTCCCTCTAGCACTTCCTACTTTTCTAAATTAAAAGATTGGATTTAAAAGCGAAATATATTTAATAAATTGTTTTAAATTTCGAAAATCAATTCCAAACAATATGAATGCACCAAGAATTAGAATGAAAACACATGAAGTAACCGTGAAATGAGAAAAAAGTTAATCAACATATTTCAAGCTTTAGTTATTTGCAATTTATCATAAAATTTTGGCTTGTGAATATTAAATAGTTTACCTTTTTATAATTTGAATATAATATAGAATTCTTGCTTCCTCTCTCTCTTTCTCTCATTCATAAAAAACATTATTTGCTGCAAAGCATACAATTTTTGTTCTTTAAAATTTGGTTATTTTTTGAAAATGTTTGATTACACATTCTTTTTATATGATTATATATTCTATGTTATAAATCAAAGTTATTTATCTTAATCAGCTGTTTAAATATAGTAAACGTTTAGAATATTATTAATCACATGAAGTAGCAATTTTTTAGGGTTTAGGAATTATATGTCGAAGAAAATTGGCAGTCTCAAACGCAAAAAATCAAGCATAAACACAAAACCTACATTTTGTAATAATAGCAAATAAAGAAATTGTATTATTATTATTATTATCATTAATATTAATATTATTATTATTTGTGCATGCAAATAAATAAACATTAAAATTTCAGAGACTTTTATTACGCTTTTTTTACTTGTTTTTAAACACAATTAGTTTATTTGCCTGGTGTGCTCTCAAAAATAAATGCGCGGGGACATCATTATGATTGTTTTAATTTTAACCCCTGTAAAGACCCGGTACGAATAGGTATGCAGTAAACGAAATAGAGCATGACAGATATATAGAAATGTATCAGTCTCGCTCTTAAATCATTTCTTGATCCTTCGGCATTAAAACTGCAGTGAGTAGGAGTAATACACGATTGTACGATCTCTGAAAAATCGGTCAATTTTTTCACGAGAAAAAATGGAACTGCTTCAAAAGATGTGACTCATCCCTTTGTTACATTTAATTCGCTTCTTTCCAAAGAGAGACAGAATCATAAATGAAAATATGAACAAAAAACGCCCTTTTAATCTTCAATTAAACGTTCAAAATCAAGAGAAAGCGTTCTTTAAGCAGTACTGACATACAACTTAATCGTGCATGAGTCGTTGACAATATCACGTAGCGAATGGGTATTGAAATTAGTCCATTAAAAGGTTTTCTCATTCAAGAAGTTATTGTATTGGTTTGTCAATTATTTCTTGGTTTTCGTTTAACTTTCAATATTTTTAATGAATTTAGTTCCTTTTGCAATTTTGTAATATATTTTTCCTTTTATTTGCAAGCTCTCTGGATGCATAAAACATACTACCAAATTATTCTAATATATATATTTTAACAAAATAGTTTTTAAAAATTGTGCCAATTAGAAAATGTTTATTGATAAGAAATGGCGCAACTTTATTGAGTAACACATTTTATTACTTGAGCATATATTTACATAATCCGCATTCATGCATACACAAAAACACACGCGTAAAGTGCTTTCGCATGCGTGTTTTATATCAGTTTTTTCAAATTTCTTTGTATTAGGTCTAAATGTTAAATATTTGATTAAACTGAATTGCAAGAGGTAATCGACAATTATTTTAATGTGAAAATCAATCAATGAATATGAAAAATGAGCAAAAGAAGGAATACTCTTAAGAAAATTCCGTTAAGGATAAATTCTAATAAATAATAAAAAAGTTTGCATGCATACTCGAACTGCTTAAAATAGATGTCATTATCAAGGATATTAATTTCGATGAATGATTTTGAGATCGCATCTTCTGGTTTAGACGACAGCGGTAGCACCCACTCCCTCACGCTCTTCAAACATAATGAACAAATCAGTTTTCAAGATATAAAAAGAATGAATAAAAATTATTGTTGCCTTTTACTTACCAATCTTATAAATCCGTATTTTGTAAAACCATTACAATCATAAATCTTCTCGTTGTTTCTTAAAAATCAATCTTTTATTCATGTTTTTTTCTTCGAATGCTTTCAGTGTCATGTGTCAATTATATTTATATGGAAAATATATTTGTATACTAAAAGTAATACCAATAAATGATATAATCATTGAATATGGAAATGCATACCAATACAGGAAACTATTTCAAGGCTTCAACAACAACAACTATTTAAAGTAAACTTGCTCATGCATTGAAATGATACGCATTAGAGTATATGGTGTATAAATAAATATTTACATATACATACGCATCGAAATATTGTCCTTAGAAGAAAGGAACTAAAAAGCAAATCAAATATTAATACTAGAATCAAATAACATCGGCAATATAGTTTTGGATTATAAAAATTTTACCTTTCGGCAATTACAAAGAAAAAAGACAAAGTAAAAGTCAAAGAAGAAAAAATTCCAAATTTTCGGCAAACACAAAATTCTAAAAATCAGGTATACTTTAATGTAAAACAATTATTTAAATATAAAAAAGAATTCAATCGAATAATTGATTAGAATGAAACATTCTTTGAAATGTTTTAGATACATAAATTTACAAAAAAAGATACATTGAAAGAAAAATAAAAAAAGGAATCAGTAAAACACAAAATATCGTATTAAGTGCTTTTATCATAAATGAAAATAAATATACAAATAAACAATACCCATAAATACATATGCATAAGTATTAATATAAAACAGATAAAATAAATATATAGTATATAAGCGTATAGTATACTATACTAAATTTAATAATCAGGATTCACTCTTGAGGTATCGATTTCAAATGAATTCCGTTTGAAAAATATGTTGTTTTATTAACTTAAAATGCATTTCATTCAGTTCATTCGATTTTTTCAGCCGAATATTTTCTTTACTTACGTAATTCCTTCGCATTTATAATTAAATTTAATTTTACGTGTAAAATTTATTAATTAAAAAGTTTTTCGTTTTCTCAGAATGTTTTTTTAAATTAAAAAAATTTTTCTTTTCTGTTGTTTTTTTAGTATTTTGTGCTTTTCAATTAAGTTTTATAATAAATTTTTACCAATCAAAATTTAAGTTTTCGATTTTTTGCCTAACTTCTAGGAATAACCGAATATTAAGTCTGTAAATTTTACAGAATATATTTTAAACACACTTTAATATGTTTTGTCTTAAACAAAAAACCCAAACAGTAAAACTTTAAAGCCTTTAAACTTTAAAAAGAATTTTAAGAACAAACAAGAACAAATAATTATAGTAATCATATAAGCTAACACAATAAATTAAATGAAAAATTGATCATTATAATCTTTGAAAATATTCTTATTTGCTGCGTCTGAAAACAAAATGAAAGTGGTAATGCTTAAAATCGCAAAAAATATTACCATCAAATGGAAAGGAAGGAACAAAAATAAGTACGAAATGTGAGGAAATTAACTTTGAGTTATTTGCAAATAACTCGTGGCAAAAAAATGTTGTAAAATCATAAGCATTAGTCTTGACTTTATTTCATAAACGAGCACATAATAAAAACAAAACACGACTGATACAGAACAAAGGAATACGTATTATATGGTTTTGCATTCAGACTAGACTCCCTTCCATCTCTTTTAAAAGTCTTTTATAAAAAATCCCGATCATCTTTTTGGAATGAACTTAGAAGATTAGAATAAAACTAATTTTGAAATACACAATAGAGCTGTGGAATATAATTAATTGTGGAATATAACTTCACTCAAACGGCTGTAATTCATTCTATAGTAAACCAACCGAAATCGTTGCAACGAAAATTTTTGTTCGCATACTTCGAAAAGTTGCGGCTTCATTTGTCCAATAGCGCAAAAAAATATTGTATATATTTCATTGGAGAAATCGTTTGTGATTTATAAGCATAGAACATCATCTCACAAAAGTGTCTAACGGTGTCTAACCACATAACTAAAATGGCTGAATTAAATCAATAGATGCAATTAGGAACCCATAATTGAAACCGAAAATTTTCCAGTTGTAAACAAATTATTTGAATTTATTGCAGTTTCTTTTGGCATTTTTACATCATGCTACAAACACGCAATTATCACTTCGTTATCGATTATCGAATCCGGTCATCAAACGGCCAATATTGTCGAGTCCAATTCCGAGTCTGGATCGGTGTCAGTGCTTTATCTCTTACCAGAGATGCTGATGTCGGCGCATTGTCTAAAATATTCTTGTCGGCCGCAACCCAAAGCTTCGCTATCATCTTCGCAGACACCCCAATTGTGGCCTGGAACACAATTTTATGTTTTTCGATAAAAGAGAAGAAACGTGTAATAAACGTAGCTTCTATCTTAATCTAGACTGTACCAACCTGTCTTGTAGGTCCAACGCAGAACGCAATGTTTGCAGTTTAGGTCTTTTGGTAGGTAAACCTCGATTCTGACAACACCTCTTCTCCTACCCAAATTATATCTATCACTGCCTTCGGTCGTCAGGAGCCTGTACCGTGAGAAGCATTCTTCTGATTCGTTTTTATATTCATCCAAATCGCATACTTCAAAGAAAACGTAGCCCAAATGATTGGCTGATACATCCAAAATAACGTCGATTTCTTCTTCTGTCTTATAATTTGCGACGATAATGCCTTCGCCGAAAATACCAACCAATTCATTTCGACGCGGTCGCCTTTCGTTATAAGCATCGCCACACAAACCGCATTTGCCGCCATTATATACCCATTGTCGCTATGGATTCCACGAAATTTCATTTTATTACCGATCGGTGGATTTATTTAAATAGTTCTACTCACGCCAAATCCTCCGCAGAAGTTTCCGTAATCATCGAAATTGTGAGGAGCTGAGGAATTGGTTCGCCATCGTGATGACCTGCCGATAGGTTGAAACAGTATGGCATGTCCTTCGACACCGACGAAAATAACAAACAGCAAGCAAGACGAAATCAGAATTGCTTTCATTTCGACGAAGCTTTCAAATTCTTTCTAAAGAACTTCCCAACCGCAACGGCTTTTATACCTTCCAAATCGTAAATGTCGCGCTTCAAATATCCATTTATTAGGAGTGAATTAGATCATGAGATATATCTGGGAAACACCTGCTAGAATATTTTCTTTTCTTTCGAAAATAATTTTGTTATGCGACGACGTGAAAATATTTGAATTAGAAATAAATAAACTCCACTTAAATTTTAATATACGTAAAGTATTCATAAGAAAATTTAATATGATCCAACCAATAAAAACACACGGAAACAAATTGATCAAAATGGATAAATGAATGGAAATACCGTAGAAGTGTAGTAGTTGTGTCAACCCGTCGGTCGATGAAAACTCAGGCATGAACTTCAAACATATTGCACTTCAATGGCAACATAGATCTCAACAACCACGCCCCCTCACACCATCACCATCCTCAACCCGGGAAAGATGGACCAACGCAAATCATTTAATAATAGTCATTTGGGTTCTTTTCCGTTGAAAATACTTGAGACCGTAACAAGTTCTATCAAAGCCTTATTTAATTTCAAGGGAGTTTAATAAACTTATTATTATATATATTTCATTAAATTTCTCTCCCAAGCCCGCAGGAAACAACAAAAATTTTAATCAAAGAAATCCAAAAATATTTGAATAAGAATATTTAAAGGTTTGTTTGAAATATATATACGGTACATACGAGTCACGTCATTTCACTAATTGTTATAAAATCCAGCAAATGATATTTAAAAGCAAATAAGCCATTATAAATGTTATTTCGAAAGAGTATTTCAATTTTTTATTTCAATATTTATTTACTAAAACTTCCAAACAACTTCGAGTTATGGTTTTATTACTTTGAATTCCTTTTCAAAGGTGGAAAACCTTTTTTCAAGGTTTTATTACTTTGAATTTTTTCTATTTCTCATTAATATCAAAGAAAATTGATTTGGTTTTAAATTAAAAAGGCAAATTAGATTGACGGAAGTACATAAAAAAGATCTTAACCGCATAAGTACATAAAGTTTTAACCGCAGGATTTCCCAGACACCGACGGGATCCGGACACTTAGCTTTGTCAATTTTGATATGAGGCGATGAAATTGTCCACCTATTTTAGTAACTGCTGCACCTCTTATTCTGCCATATTTCTAAGACATACTAAGAATTTGAGCCTGTATCTCTTTATTTCAAGATAAGCTACGAATTTAGGCTTGGGATAAGAAAGAATTTCTTCTCTGTAAACTGCACGTGGTCTTACGTAACTGACATCTTCGTTAAAGTATATAATGTTCCTGTAGCAACCCTACAATTAAAAATAATTCACGATGAATGCGATGACATTTTTTAAGTAATTCTTAATTAATAATTACGTACCGTGATTATTTCTCTATGCCATAATAGGACATTCCGTATATTCGGAAATTGTTGGGATTAATCTCCTTCTGCCATTTATTCATCATAAAGGTCCGACCAGAGCTTATTTTTATAACCTACACCCGAAGAGTTTAGGGTATATTAAGTTTGTTCCTCCGTTTCCAACGGACTAAATGAGGTGGAGCAGGTATGGAAAAGTATATATATCCTTTCTCAGAGCAATCTCCTGATTCGGTTTAGTCCTGTCCATCCGTCTGTCTGTCTGTCTATCTCTTGAAATCACGATTACGAGAGAAAAAAAAGAGATATAGTTACGAAATTTGGCACAAATATTCTCCATAATAACCACGCCCACTTTTTATAGCTTGTATGAACGTACGAAGCAGAGTTTCAACGTTTGTAGAGCGTATTTGAAGACAAAATTTTATCCTGGAACTGTACCGCGAATACTAAATTATTTTTCAAAAAGTGGGCGTGATCCGCATGTCTACTAGGAACACGAATATGGGTTGGTGGGTGTAGGGCATTTAAGCTTCGGCCAGGCCGGACATAGCACCCTTACTTGTTCTGAGTATTATTATGTATCATTTTAAAATAGATTCAAATATCGTGAAGTGTTTTGTAAAACCACTTAAAATAAACAAAGAAAATTGTTGGGGAATTTTTATTAAAATGAAACGTGTATTAACCGTATGTATAATCTCGCTATATAGCGAACTTATGGTAACTGTTGTAGAGCAAGTTTCACTCTTGCATCTACCAAAGAATATTAAACATCATCGCCAGATCCAGATCTAGAATACGCATCACTGCATGCGCGACATCGTTCCGCATCCAAAAAATCGTTGCTTTTAAAAATATTGAAGATATTTTACCGTAATGATTTTGTATAGTAATTTTAACCAAACTATAGATTACTTCTTTCCACATAATATTTAATCGACTTTGTTAATTCGATTCGGATTAAGAGAGTCTGGAAAACCGTGCCCAAATGTTTCGACCACACTTTTCACATCGATTTTCCTTTTGCCTAGATTTGCAATTTCAAATAAGGAACCCCACATGGCAGTGGAAAAACGCAAACTGTTTCGTTAGTTCGATGGCTTCGATCACGTAGTCTGCGAAATCGAGCAGTCTGTCAATATAATAGTGTTGTATAATGGAATCTACAACTGACAGAATATCGTCGATGAATGCAGTGGTATTTTCCTCTAGAACGTACTGTCACTAATTCATACTTCTTCATACCGAACTATATTAATAATGCATTAATAATCCACAAGTGTCATTGTTGGTGACGATACCATACGACACCACTACGTATGCGTCTCCTAAATTGATTGAATTTTTCGTTTGAGGATATTATCATTCCGGATAATATCATTTTGTTACCAATCGCAATTGCTTTCAATCTAAACAAGAAATTTCAATCGAATTACTGCTCACAAATATTACGTTTGTTTAAAATGTAGAACCCAACTGAATCCATCAGACCCAAATAATTCTCGCTTAAAGAAGATCCCGATGTCAAAGAATTTTTAATTAAGATTAACGAAGCCATTAAATTTCATTCTCATAATACTTGACTAAAATTCTACAAGCTATCTTCTCCATCTCGTTATCGTTCAGACCTTAATTATACGGAACACTCAATTACGGTATTAGAAGGCGGCGATCCAAATATTTTCTCCCATCAAATCCTTTATGCTAGAATTAGAAAAAAAATTCTGCGCTGTATGGAAAACCACGAAGACGACACTCTAAGGAGACTTTTCCTTCAAGAAATATGCATGTCTCGCAGCTACTTGCACACAACCATATTAATTCATTCAAACTTAATAATAATAAAGAAGAGAATAATAAAGAAGGGTTCTACACCAAGAGGAATCAATCCTAGCCACTTTAGGTGCTAAGACGGCACATATTATTCATCACTTTATATTATTAAAAAAGTACATAATTCTTAATTAATTCTACATTTATTTTCGTTTAACATAATTAGGTTTATTTCTTCATTTGTAGCTGGTTAGACCCTTTGGGCCAACTTTATTATATTTATTAGATATAAGCATTAGTTCCTATATATCCTAAATGAATAAATGATGAAATATTGGCTGAGCCTCTCGCTGATTAAATCCTACTGCTGTTTTTGCTTTCGGTTTTCGTTCAAATTGAATAGATCGAATAATCGAGCTGCTTCCGTGGTGTCATTGGAAGCATTATCTGCGCTCAAAACTGTATTGGCGGTGAGAATTTTGATTGATTTTTTATATAATTATATTCTTTCCTAATTTCTTCATTGAGCAAATACAAAGAGAATGATCAAATTCACCAATCAATAAATTCTTTTATGCAGAAATATTTAGGTTGCCGACGGTTGTCGTGTAGGACATATTCAGGTTGGTTTAGATTGCCATATAGGAATAATTCTCTCAATAGATTCATTAGTTCTCTTACTAGCTTCTATAACACCAATTTATAACCAGTAGTAAAAAGCTATCACTAACATTCCGTTGACCCCTTTATGGTTTTGAATTACCCCATATTGGCCCCTAAAATTCTTGCAAATTTCCCTAATAATCGAACTCTTCTTCTACTTATACTTTATATTTAAGTTCACTCTAAAGACACATGCGGTAATTTACCTTACAAACCTGAACGTCTCTACTTAATCGGTGGAAATTCAAAATCGAATTTCAAGCACGTTTTGATAACATTCCTTCAACTCTTTTTGGCTAGATCAATGTTGTATTCATTTATTCTTACATTTCAATGAAAAATAACAGATCTCACAACTTTCCCGTATGTGAAAGAGGGAGAGTACTGCAATAAATTTGATAATGACGTCAATGGATTAACACGAGCCTATTGTTTGGTGTTGGAAATATTTGGGACTGTGACAAATATTTGAACTGAAAACAGAACTTCGAAGAGAAAGAAAAGATTCGACCTATTTGATTTACCAGAAACAGAATATTGCACAATGAATTGAATGGAATTATACTTTTCTATTAAAGTCTTATTTAGTACGTGTTGATTTATTTACATCTCGATTACGGGAAATATAAAAGACCATCCAATTTCGAAAAACTCTGAGAAGCTAAACCGGTACCCGCTTTGTAAGACGGCAGTCTCGAGAACCGAAACAAAACTTAAGAAAATTTAAATAGAGTTTTTAAAAATGAAATTTATTTTCGTTATTCTGGATTTGCTTGTGGTCTTCCTAATAGCAAACATTCAAGGACACGTTATTTTAATCGATCCTGTCGGACGAGCATCACGTTGGCGAGTCAATTCTTCAGCTCTTACAAATTATGATGATTACTCAAACTTCTGCGGCGGTTTCGGGGTGAGTTGCGACTCCGGTTGTTCAGGTTAAATTAGCAAAATTATCAAATTGATTTCGCGAAACCACATCCTTCGATCTACTAACCATTTAGGACCTTGTCAATATTTATTACCTCATTAAAGAGTTATGGATCTAGGATTGTTCTGGTTGAACATTTTAATAAAATCTATTAATTTCATTTGCATTAATTTTGTTCTACTTAGGAACAATGGAACAATAATGAAGGGAGGTGTGGGCTATGTGGCGATAGCTACTCGCTAAAAAAGCCACGTCCAAATGAACTGGGCGGCAAATATGGCGAAGGCGTTATAGTCGGAAGTTTCAAAAAGAACAGCACAATTGAAATTAAATTAAAGGTCGCAGCCAATCACAAAGGATACAATTTCTTTGAAATTTGTGACTTGGATGCAAACAAAAAGGAATCAGAAGAGTGCTTCTCAAAGAATAGACTTCAGACAGCTGATGGAAAATATAAGCATTATCTCGGAACAGCTACAGGGTCGGTCAAAATAAAGATTAACCTGCCAAAGGATCTAACCTGCCGACATTGCGTATTGCGTTGGACTCATCGTGCAGGTAAACCGAAACTAAAACTGTGCAATGCAATTACATATATATATTTATATAATTCCGATATTATTAATATATTTAGTATTATATTTTATATAAATATTTATAATATATATTTATTTAATATTTATTTATTTGCCAGGTAACAATTGGGGAACTTGTGAAGATGGCACGGGGGCTACGGGATGCGGTCCACAAGAACATTACAAACAATGTGCTGACATCAAAATCACCCCAAATGGCAAAGGACTATCATAGAGAATTAATCCGTCCACGCAGTCATTGTAAATGTTAATCCATTCCAAAGGAAATAATTAATAACTTCGCGATTAATAAATAATTCAGGAGTTTACTTACAATGTTTTGCGAACATAAATAAAATAAAAGAGAAATTTTATTAAAAAATTCGTGCATTTAGGAATTTAGTTTAAGCTTTCTGATACCCCCTAATGTTCAGAACATATTTCTTACTCCAACAAATAATGTTTGCTGCGATGAATACTTATTGGGATGATCACAATCTTAGACATTAATAATAATGTCTGTTCTGTTAAGGAATTAATACAATTCCTTTAATTATCATTAACTTACCAGTATGGTATGTCCAAAGGAGGACACAATGCTTACACTTAATATTTTCGGAAGGGAGAACTGCTGTCTTGATATCACCACACTCCTCTGAATTTCTAACTCTTCTAAACCATCATTAAATCCTAATCTATTCTTCAAAAAAACACACCTCTATTTCTTCAACGATTCATCCAAATTGCAAAGATTAGACTATACGTATCACACAGGATTTTGTACTATATTCATAACCACTTACAATCTCCTTTTCACCTCACTATAAGCTATAACACTATAGCACTCTCATCGCATAGACAGCCTAATTCGTTAGCTCAAAGTTTCGGGTCAGCAAAATTATCGCCGCATAGACCACATAATGTCCATTTCTTTTACATTGTAACTGCGTTTAAGGTGAATAATACCTCCATCAGCGTCTTAACCGAATAGAAATTCATGCCGATTTTTCTGAACTTACTCCGAAAACATTATAATTTCATAATAAATCATTATAATTTTGAGAACCTGTAGAATTTATGCGCCAACGTGTTGATCGACCTATAGGTTTCACCACCATTCCACGTTCTTCGACTTCTGCGATAAACAAAAAGATAAACAAAAAGCAAAAAACCAAGCAAAATTTCATTTTAATTTTTCACTTTTAAATGCCATCCTCTATAAAACAATTTCTTTCGAGATATTTCTAGCATATAATTGTTCTTAATATCGAAATGGTCTTAGTCTGCGAAATACGAATATCATTACCCGGAAAACTTCTAGTAAAATATTCACCATATTAACTATTCTCTGATGACGTAGGCAACGCATAGGTGTTTTTTCTTGCATTAGGTGTATTTAAGCCGACACAATACAAGAGACCAATAACAAAGACTATACGCAGCTCTTAAACCAAAATTAATTAAATACATTTGCTTAATATATTTATTTAGGTCAATGCTTTCCACCCGATAATTTAACGTTCATTCCTTTTTCAATATCCTCTCACAAAAAACCGACAAAGAACATAAACTGTTTCTCTCCTCTTTAATGAAGTTGACAATGACTAAGAATCAGTAGGCTCCCGAATTAACCCCCGAAATTTTCAACGCTTCAAAAGGCCTAACGGTTGACCAACTTTTTCATTCAAAGGCTTCCAATTGGAGCCTTGGAGATATCAAGATAATTTAAACTAAGAACAAACATCTAAAATTTAAAGCTGTGGCTATGATGGTCTATTTTATTAAACCCTTTTAGACTGCAAATAGTCTAAATATATAAAGATTGTCTATATATTTCTAAATTTTGACCTGAAAAGTGTATATTTTGTAAGCTTCCTCTTATTAATTAAAGTCCGATCAAGTTTTATTAAACATTTAAGGAACATTTCATAAAATTTTCTAACCTGAAGCAACGCAAAATAACAAAAAATTTAATCAAAGAAATCCGAAAATATTTGAATAAGAACATTTAAAGGTTTGTTTAAAATATATACATGGTCATGTCATACGCGTCACGCCATTTCACTGATTGTTCATAAAATCCGGCAAATGATATTTAAAAGCAAATAGTATTTCAATTTTTTATTTCAATATTTATTTACTAAAACTTCCAAACAACTTCGAGTTATGGTTTTATTACTTTGATTTCCTTTTCAAAGGTTGAAAACCTTTTTTTCAAGGTTTTATTACTTTGAATTTTTTCTATTTCTCATTAATATCAAAGAAAATTGATTTGGTTTTAAATTAAAAAGGCAAATTAAATTGACGGAAGTACATAAAAAAGATCTTAAAACATCCTTCCCACGTTAAATAATAACATACTAGTTTTAACCGCAGGATTTCCCAGACACCGACGGGATCCGGACACTTAGCGTTGTCAATTTTGAAATGAGGCGATGAAATTGTCCACCTATTTTAGTAACTGCTGCACCCTCTTATTCTGCCATATTTCTAAGACATACTAAGAATTTGAGCCCGTATCTCTTTATTTCAAGATAAGCTACGAATTTAGGCTTGGGATAAGAAAGAATTTCTTCTCTGTAAACTGCACGTGATCTTACGTAACTGACATCTTCGTTAAAGTATATAATGTTTCTGTAGCAACCCTACAGATTTCTGCCTTGTGCTTAACGTGCACGCCTGTCATGATGGCTTAAGTGCACGGCGGGCCGTCCCGCACGGGGTTGCGAGTACGGACTCTGTGAACGTACTTTTTATGATTATATGGCGGCAACCGCACCCATTTCGCTTACGGTAGCCAACCGTAGCTTTGTCATGTACCTGTGGAAGCCTGTGTGTGGCAGGACATTCCTCGCAGGTTACTATTTCGGCACTATCTAAGGCCTTGTGCCGGTGGGGACACTCACCGGCACTTGAGTTGACGGAGGCGGCCTCCTCGCGCAACTCTCGCGGAGACTCAAGGTCTCTACCCGCGTTTCTTTGGGTGGCAACCACAGCCACCACGAAGCTCTCACAAGTGAGAAGCCTACCCACGATGCACTATCTGCGTGGGCTTTATATTAGCGGGGTTGGAAAGACCCCTATACATCGTGCATCACCCGTGGTACCGCTTTTAAGCCTTCGGTGAGGCCTCGGAACCAGGGTGCAGCTTTAGCTCTTGGCTAGTGAACCAGCTTGCACTCTGGTCACTGCCATTTTGTCGCCCACACCACGACGGGACTGGCACCCGAAGCAACCCTACAATTAAAAATAATTCAACGATGAATGCGATGACATTTTTTAAGTAATTCTTAATTAATAATTACGTACCGTGATTATTTCTCTATGCCATAATTGGACATTCCGTATATTCGGAAATTGTTGGGATTAATCTCCTTCTGCCATTTATTCATCATAAAGGTCCGACCAGAGCTTATTTTTATAACCTACACCCGAAGAGTTTAGGGTATATTAAGTTTGTTCCTCCGATTCTAGCGGACTAAATGAGGTGGAGCAGGTATGGAAAAGTATATATATTCTTTCTCAGAGCAATCTCCTGATTCGGTTTAGCCCTGTCCATCCGTCTGTCTGTCTGTCTATCTGTTGAAATCACGATTACGAGAGAACAAAAAGAGATATAGTTACGAAATTTGGCACAAATATTCTCCATAATAACCACGCCCACTTTTTATAGCTTGTATGAACGTACGCACATACGAAGCAGAGTTTCAACATTTGTAGAGCGTATTTGAAGACAAAATTTTATCCTGGAACTGTATCGCGAATACTAAATTATTTTTCAAAAAGTGGGCGTGATCCGCATCTCTACTAGGAACACGAATATGGGTTGGTGGGTGTAGGGCATTTAAGCTTCGGCCAGGCCGGATATAGCACCCTTACTTGTTATGAGTATTATTAGGTATCATTTTAAAATTGATTCAAATATCGTGAAGTGTTTTGTAAAACCACTTAAAATAAACAAAGAAAATTGTTGGGGAATTTTTATTAAAATGAAACGTGTGTTAACCGTATATATAATCTTGTTATATAGCGAACTTATGGTAACTGTTGTAGAGCAAGTTTCACTCTTGCATCTACCAAAGAATATTAAACATCATCGCCAGATCCAGATCTAGAATACGCATCACTGCATGCGCGACATCGTTCCGCATCCAAAAAATCGTTGCTTTTAAAAATATTGAAGATATTTTACCGTAATGATTTTGTATAGTAATTTTAACCAAACTATAAATTACTTCTTTCCACATTTTATTTAATCGACTTTGTTAATTCGATTCGGATTAAGAGAGTCTGGAAAACCGTGCTCAAATGTTTTGACCACACTTTTCACATCGATTTTCCTTTTGCCTAGATTTGCAATTTCAAATAAAGAACCCCACATGGCAGTGGAAAAACGCAAACTGTTTCGTTCGTTCGATGGCTTCGATCACGTAGTCTGCGAAATCCAGCAGTCTGTCAATATAATAGTGTTGTATAATGGAATCTACAACTGACAGAATATCGTCGATGAATGCAGTGGTATTTTCCTCTAGAACGTACTGTCACTAATTCATACTTCTTCATACCGAACTATATTAATAATGCATTAATAATCCACAAGTGTCATTGTTGGTGACGATACCATACGACACCACTACGTATGCGTCTCCTAAATTGATTGAATTTTTCGTTTGAGGATATTATCATTCCGGATAATATCATTTTGTTACCAATCGCAATTGCTTTCAATCTAAACAAGAAATTTCAATCGAATTACTGCTCACAAATATTACGTTTGTTTAAAATATAGAAGCCAACTGAATCCATCAGACCCAAATAATTCTCGCTTAAAGAAGATCCCGATGTCAAAGAATTTTTAATTAAGATTAACGAAGCCATTAAATTTCATTCTCATAATACTTGACTAAAATTCTACAAGCTATCTTCTTCGTCTTGTTATCGTTCAGACCTTAATTATACGGAACACTCAATTACGGTATTAGAAGGCGGTGATCCAAATATTTTCTGCCCATCAAATCCTTTATGCTAGAATTAGAAAAAAAATTCTGCGCTGTATGGAAAACCACGAAGACGACACTCTAAGGAGACTTTTCCTTCAGGAAATATGCATGTCTCGCAGCTACTTGCACACAACCATATTAATTCATTCAAACTTAATAATAATAAAGAAGAGAATAATAAAGAAGGGTTCTACACCAAGAGGAATCCTAGCCACTTTAGGTGCTAAGACGGCACATATTATTCATCACTTTATATTATTAAAAAAGTACATAATTCTTAATTAATTCTACATTTATTTTCGTTTAACATAATTAGGTTTATTTCTTCATTTGTAGCTGGTTAGACCCTTTGGGCCAACTTTATTATATTTATTAGATATAAGCATTAGTTCCTAAGACAATTGTAAAAAGACTTTGCGAAACAAATGAATAAATGATGAAATATTGGCTGAGCCTCTCGCTGATTAAATCCTACTGCTGTTTTTGCTTTCGGTTTTCGTTCAAATTGAATAGATCGAATAATCGAGCTGCTTCCGTGGTGTCATTGGAAGCATTATCTGCGCTCAAAACTGTATTGGCGGTGAGAATTTTGATTGATTTTTTATATAATTATATTCTTTCCTAATTTCTTCATTGAGCAAATACAAATAGAATGATCAAATTCACCAATCAATAAATTCTTTTATGCAGAAATATTTAGGTTGCCAACGGTTGTCGTGTAGGACATATTCAGGTTGGTTTAGGTTGCCATATGGGAATAATTCTCTCAATAGATTCATTAGTTCTCTTACTAGCTTCTATAACACCAATTTATAACCAGTAGTAAAAAACTATCACTAACATTCCGTTGACCCCTTTATGGTTTTGAATTACCCCCCCCCCATATTGGCCCCTAAAATTCTTGCAAATTTCCCTAATAATCGAATTCTTCTTCTACTTATACTTTATATTTAAGTTCACTCTAAAGACACATGCGGTAATTTACCTTACAAACCTGAACGTCTCAACTTAATCGGTGGAAATTCAAAATCGAATTTCAAGCACGTTTTGATAACATTCCTTCAACTCTTTTTGGCTAGATCAATGTTGTATTCATTTATTCTTACATTTCAATGAAAAATAACAGATCTCACAACTTTCCCGTATGTGAAAGAGGGAGAGTACTGCAATAAATTTGATAATGACGTCAATGGATTAACACGAGCCTATTGTTTGGTGTTGGAAATATTTGGGACTGTGACAAATATTTGAACTGAAAACAGAACTTCGAAGAGAAAGAAAAGATTCGACCTATTTGATTTACCAGAAACAGAATATTGCACAATGAATTGAATGGAATTATACTTTTCTATTAAAGTCTTATTTAGTACGTGTTGATTTATTTACATCTCGATTACGGGAAATATAAAAGACCATCCAATTTCGAAAAACTCTGAGAAGCTAAACCGGTACCCGCTTTGTAAGACGGCAGTCTCGAGAACCGAAACAAAACTTAAGAAACTCAGTTATATCCTAGTGAAAAATTTAAATAGAGTTTTTAAAAATGAAATTTATTTTCGTTATTCTGGATTTGCTTGTGGTCTTCCTAATAGCAAACATTCAAGGACACGTTATTTTAATCGATCCTGTCGGACGAGCATCACGTTGGCGAGTCAATTCTTCAGCTCTTACAAATTATGATGATTACTCAAACTTCTGCGGCGGTTTCGGGGTGAGTTGCGACTCCGGTTGTTCAGGTTAAATTAGCAAAATTATCAAATTGATTTCGCGAAACCACATCCTTCGATCTACTAACCATTTAGGACCTTGTCAATATTTATTACCTCATTAAAGAGTTATGGATCTAGGATTGTTCTGGTTGAACATTTTAATAAAATCTATTAATTTCATTTGCATTAATTTTGTTCTACTTAGGAACAATGGAACAATAATGAAGGGAGGTGTGGGCTATGTGGCGATAGCTACTCGCTAAAAAAGCCACGTCCAAATGAACTGGGCGGCAAATATGGCGAAGGCGTTATAGTCGGAAGTTTCAAAAAGAACAGCACAATTGAAATTAAATTAAAGGTCGCAGCCAATCACAAAGGATACAATTTCTTTGAAATTTGTGACTTGGATGCAAACAAAAAGGAATCAGAAGAGTGCTTCTCAAAGAATAGACTTCAGACAGCTGATGGAAAATATAAGCATTATCTCGGAACAGCTACAGGGTCGGTCAAAATAAAGATTAACCTGCCAAAGGATCTAACCTGCCGACATTGCGTATTGCGTTGGACTTATCGTGCAGGTAAACCGAAACTAAAACTGTGCAATGCAATTACATATATATATTTATATAATTCCGATATTATTAATATATTTAGTATTATATTTTATATAAATATTTATAATATATATTTATTTAATATTTATTTATTTGCCAGGTAACAATTGGGGAACTTGTGAAGATGGCACGGGGGCTACGGGATGCGGTCCACAAGAACATTACAAACAATGTGCTGACATCAAAATCACCCCAAATGGCAAAGGACTATCATAGAGAATTAATCCGTCCACGCAGTCATTGTAAATGTTAATCCATTCCAAAGGAAATAATTAATAACTTCGCGATTAATAAATAATTCAGGAGTTTACTTATAATGTTTTGCGAACATAAATAAAATAAAAGAGAAATTTTATTAAAAAATTCGTGCATTTAGGAATTTATTTTAAGCTTTCTGATACCCCCTAATGTTCAGAACATATTTCTTACTCCAACAAATAATGTTTGCTGCGATGAATACTTATTGGGATGATCACAATCTTAGACATTAATAATAATGTCTGTTCTGTTAAGGAATTAATACAATTCCTTTAATTATCATTAACTTACCAGTATGGTATGTCCAAAGGAGGACACAATGCTTACACTTAATATTTTCGGAAGGGAGAACTGCTGTCTTGATATCACCACACTCCTCTGAATTTCTAACTCTTCTAAACCATCATTAAATCCTAATCTATTCTTCAAAAAACACACCTCTATTTCTTCAAACGATTCATCCAAATTGCAAAGATTAGACTATACGTATCCCACAGGATTTTGTATTATATTCATAACCACTTACAATCTCCTTTTCACCTCACTATAAGCTATAACACTATAGCACTCTCATCGCATAGACAGCCTAATTCGTTAGCTCAAAGTTTCGGGTCAGCAAAATTATCGCCGCATAGACCACATAATGTCCATTTCTTTTACATTGTAACTGCGTTTAAGGTGAATAATACCTCCATCAGCGTCTTAACCGAATAGAAATTCATGCCGATTTTTCTGAACTTACTCCGAAAACATTATAATTTCATAATAAATCATTATAATTTTGAGAACCTGTAGAATTTATGCGCCAACGTGTTGATCGACCTATAGGTTTCACCACCATTCCACGTTCTTCGACTTCTGCGATAAACAGAAAGATAGAAGGCAAGCAAAAAACCAAGCAAAATTTCATTTTAATTTTTCACTTTTAAATGCCATCCTCTATAAAACAATTTCTTTCGAGATATTTCTAGCATATAATTGTTCTTAATATCGAAATGGTCTTAGTCTGCGAAATACGAATATCATTACCCGGAAAACTTCTAGTAAAATATTCACCATATTAACTATTCTCTGATGACGTAGGCAACGCATAGGTGTTTTTTCTTGCATTAGGTGTATTTAAGCCGACACAATACAAGAGACCAATAACAAAGACTATACGCAGCTCTTAAACCAAAATTAATTAAATACATTTGCTTAATATATTTATTTAGGTCAATGCTTTCCACCCGATAATTTAACGTTCATTCCTTTTTCAATATCCTCTCACAAAAAACCGACAAAGAACATAAACTGTTTCTCTCCTCTTTAATGAAGTTGACAATGACTAAGAATCAGTAGGCTCCCGAATTAACCCCCGAAATTTTCAACTCTTCAAAAGGCCAAACGGTTGACTAACTTTCTCATTCAAAGGCTTCCAATTGGAGCCTTGGAGATATCAAGATAATTTAAACTAAGAACAAACATCTAAAATTTAAAGCTGTGGCTATGATGGTCTATTTTATTAAACCCTTTTAGACTGCAAATAGTCTAAATATATAAAGATTGTCTATATATTTCTAAATTTTGACCTGAAAAGTGTATATTTTGTAAGCTTCATCTTATTAATTAAAGTCCGATCAAGTTTTATTAAACATTTAAGGAACATTTCATAAAATTTTCTAACCTGAAGCAACGCAAAATAACAAAAATTTTAATCAAAGAAATCCGAAAATATTTGAATAAGAACATTTAAAGGTTTGTTTAAAATATATACATGGTCATGTCATACGCGTCACGCCATTTCACTGATTGTTCATAAAATCCGGCAAATGATATTTAAAAGCAAATAGTATTTCAATTTTTTATTTCAATATTTATTTACTAAAACTTCCAAACCACTTCGAGTTATGGTTTTATTACTTTGATTTCCTTTTCAAAAGTTGAAAACCTTTTTTTCAAGGTTTTATTACTTTGAATTTTTTCTATTTCTCATTAATATCAAAGAAAATTGATTTGGTTTTAAATTAAAAAGGCAAATTAGATTGACGGAAGTACATAAAAAGATCTTAAAACATCCTTCCCACGTTAAATAATAACATACTAGTTTTAACCGCAGGATTTCCCAGACACCGACGGGATCCGGACACTTAGCTTTGTCAATTTTGAAATGAGGCGATGAAATTGTCCACCTATTTTAGTAACTGCTGCACCCTCTTATTCTGCCATATTTCTAAGACATACTAAGAATTTGAGCCCGTATCTCTTTATTTCAAGATAAGCTACGAATTTAGGCTTGGGATAAGAAAGAATTTCTTCTCTGTAAACTGCACGTGATCTTACGTAACTGACATCTTCGTTAAAGTATATAATGTTTCTGTAGCAACCCTACAGATTTCTGCCTTGTGCTTAACGTGCACGCCTGTCATGATGGCTTAAGTGCACGGCGGGCCGTCCCGCACGGGGTTGCGAGTACGGACTCTGTGAACGTACTTTTTATGATTATATGGCGGCAACCGCACCCATTTCGCTTACGGTAGCCAACCGTAGCTTTGTCATGTACCTGTGGAAGCCTGTGTGTGGCAGGACATTCCTCGCAGGTTACTATTTCGGCACTATCTAAGGCCTTGTGCCGGTGGGGACACTCACCGGCACTTGAGTTGACGGAGGCGGCCTCCTCGCGCAACTCTCGCGGAGACTCAAGGTCTCTACCCGCGTTTCTTTGGGTGGCAACCACAGCCACCACGAAGCTCTCACAAGTGAGAAGCCTACCCACGATGCACTATCTGCGTGGGCTTTATATTAGCGGGGTTGGAAAGACCCCTATACATCGTGCATCACCCGTGGTACCGCTTTTAAGCCTTCGGTGAGGCCTCGGAACCAGGGTGCAGCTTTAGCTCTTGGCTAGTGAACCAGCTTGCACTCTGGTCACTGCCATTTTGTCGCCCACACCACGACGGGACTGGCACCCGAAGCAACCCTACAATTAAAAATAATTCAACGATGAATGCGATGACATTTTTTAAGTAATTCTTAATTAATAATTACGTACCGTGATTATTTCTCTATGCCATAATTGGACATTCCGTATATTCGGAAATTGTTGGGATTAATCTCCTTCTGCCATTTATTCATCATAAAGGTCCGACCAGAGCTTATTTTTATAACCTACACCCGAAGAGTTTAGGGTATATTAAGTTTGTTCCTCCGATTCTAGCGGACTAAATGAGGTGGAGCAGGTATGGAAAAGTATATATATTCTTTCTCAGAGCAATCTCCTGATTCGGTTTAGCCCTGTCCATCCGTCTGTCTGTCTGTCTATCTGTTGAAATCACGATTACGAGAGAACAAAAAGAGATATAGTTACGAAATTTGGCACAAATATTCTCCATAATAACCACGCCCACTTTTTATAGCTTGTATGAACGTACGCACATACGAAGCAGAGTTTCAACATTTGTAGAGCGTATTTGAAGACAAAATTTTATCCTGGAACTGTATCGCGAATACTAAATTATTTTTCAAAAAGTGGGCGTGATCCGCATCTCTACTAGGAACACGAATATGGGTTGGTGGGTGTAGGGCATTTAAGCTTCGGCCAGGCCGGATATAGCACCCTTACTTGTTATGAGTATTATTAGGTATCATTTTAAAATTGATTCAAATATCGTGAAGTGTTTTGTAAAACCACTTAAAATAAACAAAGAAAATTGTTGGGGAATTTTTATTAAAATGAAACGTGTATTAACCGTATGTATAATCTTGCTATATAGCGAACTTATGGTAACTGTTGTAGAGCAAGTTTCACTCTTGCATCTACCAAAGAATATTAAACATCATCGCCAGATCCAGATCTAGAATACGCATCACTGCATGCGCGACATCGTTCCGCATCCAAAAAATCGTTGCTTTTAAAAATATTGAAAATATTTTACCGTAATGATTTTGTGTAGTAATTTTAACCAAACTATAAATTACTTCTTTCCACATTTTATTTAATCGGCTTTGTTAATTCGATTCGGATTAAGAGAGTCTGGAAAACCGTGCCCAAATGTTTCGACCACACTTTTCACATCGATTTTCCTTTTGCCTAGATTTGCAATTTCAAATAAAGAACCCCACATGGCAGTGGAAAAACGCAAACTGTTTCGTTAGTTCGATGGCTTCGATCACGTAGTCTGCGAAATCCAGCAGTCTGTCAATATAATAGTGTTGTATAATGGAATCTACAACTGACAGAATATCGTCGATGAATGCAGTGGTATTTTCCTCTAGAACGTACTGTCACTAATTCATACTTCTTCATACCGAACTATATTAATAATGCATTAATAATCCACAAGTGTCATTGTTGGTGACGATACCATACGACACCACTACGTATGCGTCTCCTAAATTGATTGAATTTTTCGTTTGAGGATATTATCATTCCGGATAATATCATTTTGTTACCAATCGCAATTGCTTTCAATCTAAATAAGAAATTTCAATCGAATTACTGCTCACAAATATTACGTTTGTTTAAAATATAGAAGCCAACTGAGTCCATTAGACCCAAATAATTCTCGCTTAAAGAAGATCCCGATGTCAAAGAATTTTTAATTAAGATTAACGAAGCCATTAAATTTCATTCTCATAATACTTGACTAAAATTCTACAAGCTATCTTCTCCATCTCGTTATCGTTCAGACCTTAATTATACGGAACACTCAATTACGGTATTAGAAGGCGGCGATCCAAATATTTTCTCCCATCAAATCCTTTATGGTAGAATTAGAAAAAAAAATTCTGCGCTGTATGGAAAACCACGAAGACGACACTCTAAGGAGACTTTTCCTTCAAGAAATATGCATGTCTCGCAGCTACTTGCACACAACCATATTAATTCATTCAAACTTAATAATAATAAAGAAGAGAATAATAAAGAAGGGTTCTACACCAAGAGGAATCCTAGCCACTTTAGGTGCTAAGACGGCACATATTATTCATCACTTTATATTATTAAAAAAGTACATAATTCTTAATTAATTCTACATTTATTTTCGTTTAACATAATTAGGTTTATTTCTTCATTTGTAGCTGGTTAGACCCTTTGGGCCAACTTTATTATATTTATTAGATATAAGCATTAGTTCCTAAGACAATTGTAAAAAGACTTTGCGAAACAAATGAATAAATGATGAAATATTGGCTGAGCCTCTCGCTGATTAAATCCTACTGCTGTTTTTGCTTTCGGTTTTCGTTCAAATTGAATAGATCGAATAATCGAGCTGCTTCCGTGGTGTCATTGGAAGCATTATCTGCGCTCAAAACTGTATTGGCGGTGAGAATTTTGATTGATTTTTTATATAATTATATTCTTTCCTAATTTCTTCATTGAGCAAATACAAATAGAATGATCAAATTCACCAATCAATAAATTCTTTTATGCAGAAATATTTAGGTTGCCAACGGTTGTCGTGTAGGACATATTCAGGTTGGTTTAGGTTGCCATATGGGAATAATTCTCTCAATAGATTCATTAGTTCTCTTACTAGCTTCTATAACACCAATTTATAACCAGTAGTAAAAAACTATCACTAACATTCCGTTGACCCCTTTATGGTTTTGAATTACCCCCCCCCCATATTGGCCCCTAAAATTCTTGCAAATTTCCCTAATAATCGAATTCTTCTTCTACTTATACTTTATATTTAAGTTCACTCTAAAGACACATGCGGTAATTTACCTTACAAACCTGAACGTCTCAACTTAATCGGTGGAAATTCAAAATCGAATTTCAAGCACGTTTTGATAACATTCCTTCAACTCTTTTTGGCTAGATCAATGTTGTATTCATTTATTCTTACATTTCAATGAAAAATAACAGATCTCACAACTTTCCCGTATGTGAAAGAGGGAGAGTACTGCAATAAATTTGATAATGACGTCAATGGATTAACACGAGCCTATTGTTTGGTGTTGGAAATATTTGGGACTGTGACAAATATTTGAACTGAAAACAGAACTTCGAAGAGAAAGAAAAGATTCGACCTATTTGATTTACCAGAAACAGAATATTGCACAATGAATTGAATGGAATTATACTTTTCTATTAAAGTCTTATTTAGTACGTGTTGATTTATTTACATCTCGATTACGGGAAATATAAAAGACCATCCAATTTCGAAAAACTCTGAGAAGCTAAACCGGTACCCGCTTTGTAAGACGGCAGTCTCGAGAACCGAAACAAAACTTAAGAAACTCAGTTATATCCTAGTGAAAAATTTAAATAGAGTTTTTAAAAATGAAATTTATTTTCGTTATTCTGGATTTGCTTGTGGTCTTCCTAATAGCAAACATTCAAGGACACGTTATTTTAATCGATCCTGTCGGACGAGCATCACGTTGGCGAGTCAATTCTTCAGCTCTTACAAATTATGATGATTACTCAAACTTCTGCGGCGGTTTCGGGGTGAGTTGCGACTCCGGTTGTTCAGGTTAAATTAGCAAAATTATCAAATTGATTTCGCGAAACCACATCCTTCGATCTACTAACCATTTAGGACCTTGTCAATATTTATTACCTCATTAAAGAGTTATGGATCTAGGATTGTTCTGGTTGAACATTTTAATAAAATCTATTAATTTCATTTGCATTAATTTTGTTCTACTTAGGAACAATGGAACAATAATGAAGGGAGGTGTGGGCTATGTGGCGATAGCTACTCGCTAAAAAAGCCACGTCCAAATGAACTGGGCGGCAAATATGGCGAAGGCGTTATAGTCGGAAGTTTCAAAAAGAACAGCACAATTGAAATTAAATTAAAGGTCGCAGCCAATCACAAAGGATACAATTTCTTTGAAATTTGTGACTTGGATGCAAACAAAAAGGAATCAGAAGAGTGCTTCTCAAAGAATAGACTTCAGACAGCTGATGGAAAATATAAGCATTATCTCGGAACAGCTACAGGGTCGGTCAAAATAAAGATTAACCTGCCAAAGGATCTAACCTGCCGACATTGCGTATTGCGTTGGACTTATCGTGCAGGTAAACCGAAACTAAAACTGTGCAATGCAATTACATATATATATTTATATAATTCCGATATTATTAATATATTTAGTATTATATTTTATATAAATATTTATAATATATATTTATTTAATATTTATTTATTTGCCAGGTAACAATTGGGGAACTTGTGAAGATGGCACGGGGGCTACGGGATGCGGTCCACAAGAACATTACAAACAATGTGCTGACATCAAAATCACCCCAAATGGCAAAGGACTATCATAGAGAATTAATCCGTCCACGCAGTCATTGTAAATGTTAATCCATTCCAAAGGAAATAATTAATAACTTCGCGATTAATAAATAATTCAGGAGTTTACTTACAATGTTTTGCGAACATAAATAAAATAAAAGAGAAATTTTATTAAAAAATTCGTGCATTTAGGAATTTAGTTTAAGCTTTCTGATACCCCCTAATGTTCAGAACATATTTCTTACTCCAACAAATAATGTTTGCTGCGATGAATACTTATTGGGATGATCACAATCTTAGACATTAATAATAATGTCTGTTCTGTTAAGGAATTAATACAATTCCTTTAATTATCATTAACTTACCAGTATGATATGTCCAAAGGAGGACACAATGCTTACACTTAATATTTTCGGAAGGGAGAACTGCTGTCTTGATATCACCACACTCCTCTGAATTTCTAACTCTTCTAAACCATCATTAAATCCTAATCTATTCTTCAAAAAAACACACCTCTATTTCTTCAACGATTCATCCAAATTGCAAAGATTAGACTATACGTATCCCACAGGATTTTGTATTATATTCATAACCACTTACAATCTCCTTTTCACCTCACTATAAGGTATAACACTATAGCACTCTCATCGCATAGACAGCCTAATTCGTTAGCTCAAAGTTTCGGGTCAAAATTATCACCGCATAGACCACATAATGTCCATTTCTTTTACATTGTAACTGCGTTTAAGGTGAACAATACCTCCATCGGCGTCTTAACCGAATAGAAATTCATGCCGATTTTTCTGAACTTACTCCGAAAACATTATAATTTCATTATAAATCATTATAATTTTGAGAACCTGTAGAATTTATGCGCCAACGTGTTGATCGACCTATAGGTTTCACCACCATTCCACGTTCTTCGACTTCTGCGATAAACAAAAAGATAAACAAAAAGCAAAAAACCAAGCAAAATTTCATTTTAATTTTTCACTTTTAAATGCCATCCTCTATAAAACAATTTCTTTCGAGATATTTCTAGCATATAATTGTTCTTAATATCGAAATGGTCTTAGTCTGCGAAATATGAATATCATTACCCGGAAAACTTCTAATTCGATTCGGATTGTTAATTCGATTCGGATTAAGAGAGTCTGGAAAACCGTGCCCAAATGTTTCGACCACACTTTTCACATCGATTTTCCTTTTGCCTAGATTTGCAATTTCAAATAAAGAACCCCACATGGCAGTGGAAAAACGCAAACTGTTTCGTTAGTTCGATGGCTTCGATCACGTAGTCTGCGAAATCCAGCAGTCTGTCAATATAATAGTGTTGTATAATGGAATCTACAACTGACAGAATATCGTCGATGAATGCAGTGGTATTTTCCTCTAGAACGTACTGTCACTAATTCATACTTCTTCATACCGAACTATATTAATAATGCATTAATAATCCACAAGTGTCATTGTTGGTGACGATACCATACGACACCACTACGTATGCGTCTCCTAAATTGATTGAATTTTTCGTTTGAGGATATTATCATTCCGGATAATATCATTTTGTTACCAATCGCAATTGCTTTCAATCTAAATAAGAAATTTCAATCGAATTACTGCTCACAAATATTACGTTTGTTTAAAATATAGAAGCCAACTGAGTCCATTAGACCCAAATAATTCTCGCTTAAAGAAGATCCCGATGTCAAAGAATTTTTAATTAAGATTAACGAAGCCATTAAATTTCATTCTCATAATACTTGACTAAAATTCTACAAGCTATCTTCTCCATCTCGTTATCGTTCAGACCTTAATTATACGGAACACTCAATTACGGTATTAGAAGGCGGCGATCCAAATATTTTCTCCCATCAAATCCTTTATGGTAGAATTAGAAAAAAAAATTCTGCGCTGTATGGAAAACCACGAAGACGACACTCTAAGGAGACTTTTCCTTCAAGAAATATGCATGTCTCGCAGCTACTTGCACACAACCATATTAATTCATTCAAACTTAATAATAATAAAGAAGAGAATAATAAAGAAGGGTTCTACACCAAGAGGAATCCTAGCCACTTTAGGTGCTAAGACGGCACATATTATTCATCACTTTATATTATTAAAAAAGTACATAATTCTTAATTAATTCTACATTTATTTTCGTTTAACATAATTAGGTTTATTTCTTCATTTGTAGCTGGTTAGACCCTTTGGGCCAACTTTATTATATTTATTAGATATAAGCATTAGTTCCTAAGACAATTGTAAAAAGACTTTGCGAAACAAATGAATAAATGATGAAATATTGGCTGAGCCTCTCGCTGATTAAATCCTACTGCTGTTTTTGCTTTCGGTTTTCGTTCAAATTGAATAGATCGAATAATCGAGCTGCTTCCGTGGTGTCATTGGAAGCATTATCTGCGCTCAAAACTGTATTGGCGGTGAGAATTTTGATTGATTTTTTATATAATTATATTCTTTCCTAATTTCTTCATTGAGCAAATACAAATAGAATGATCAAATTCACCAATCAATAAATTCTTTTATGCAGAAATATTTAGGTTGCCAACGGTTGTCGTGTAGGACATATTCAGGTTGGTTTAGGTTGCCATATGGGAATAATTCTCTCAATAGATTCATTAGTTCTCTTACTAGCTTCTATAACACCAATTTATAACCAGTAGTAAAAAACTATCACTAACATTCCGTTGACCCCTTTATGGTTTTGAATTACCCCCCCCCCATATTGGCCCCTAAAATTCTTGCAAATTTCCCTAATAATCGAATTCTTCTTCTACTTATACTTTATATTTAAGTTCACTCTAAAGACACATGCGGTAATTTACCTTACAAACCTGAACGTCTCAACTTAATCGGTGGAAATTCAAAATCGAATTTCAAGCACGTTTTGATAACATTCCTTCAACTCTTTTTGGCTAGATCAATGTTGTATTCATTTATTCTTACATTTCAATGAAAAATAACAGATCTCACAACTTTCCCGTATGTGAAAGAGGGAGAGTACTGCAATAAATTTGATAATGACGTCAATGGATTAACACGAGCCTATTGTTTGGTGTTGGAAATATTTGGGACTGTGACAAATATTTGAACTGAAAACAGAACTTCGAAGAGAAAGAAAAGATTCGACCTATTTGATTTACCAGAAACAGAATATTGCACAATGAATTGAATGGAATTATACTTTTCTATTAAAGTCTTATTTAGTACGTGTTGATTTATTTACATCTCGATTACGGGAAATATAAAAGACCATCCAATTTCGAAAAACTCTGAGAAGCTAAACCGGTACCCGCTTTGTAAGACGGCAGTCTCGAGAACCGAAACAAAACTTAAGAAACTCAGTTATATCCTAGTGAAAAATTTAAATAGAGTTTTTAAAAATGAAATTTATTTTCGTTATTCTGGATTTGCTTGTGGTCTTCCTAATAGCAAACATTCAAGGACACGTTATTTTAATCGATCCTGTCGGACGAGCATCACGTTGGCGAGTCAATTCTTCAGCTCTTACAAATTATGATGATTACTCAAACTTCTGCGGCGGTTTCGGGGTGAGTTGCGACTCCGGTTGTTCAGGTTAAATTAGCAAAATTATCAAATTGATTTCGCGAAACCACATCCTTCGATCTACTAACCATTTAGGACCTTGTCAATATTTATTACCTCATTAAAGAGTTATGGATCTAGGATTGTTCTGGTTGAACATTTTAATAAAATCTATTAATTTCATTTGCATTAATTTTGTTCTACTTAGGAACAATGGAACAATAATGAAGGGAGGTGTGGGCTATGTGGCGATAGCTACTCGCTAAAAAAGCCACGTCCAAATGAACTGGGCGGCAAATATGGCGAAGGCGTTATAGTCGGAAGTTTCAAAAAGAACAGCACAATTGAAATTAAATTAAAGGTCGCAGCCAATCACAAAGGATACAATTTCTTTGAAATTTGTGACTTGGATGCAAACAAAAAGGAATCAGAAGAGTGCTTCTCAAAGAATAGACTTCAGACAGCTGATGGAAAATATAAGCATTATCTCGGAACAGCTACAGGGTCGGTCAAAATAAAGATTAACCTGCCAAAGGATCTAACCTGCCGACATTGCGTATTGCGTTGGACTTATCGTGCAGGTAAACCGAAACTAAAACTGTGCAATGCAATTACATATATATATTTATATAATTCCGATATTATTAATATATTTAGTATTATATTTTATATAAATATTTATAATATATATTTATTTAATATTTATTTATTTGCCAGGTAACAATTGGGGAACTTGTGAAGATGGCACGGGGGCTACGGGATGCGGTCCACAAGAACATTACAAACAATGTGCTGACATCAAAATCACCCCAAATGGCAAAGGACTATCATAGAGAATTAATCCGTCCACGCAGTCATTGTAAATGTTAATCCATTCCAAAGGAAATAATTAATAACTTCGCGATTAATAAATAATTCAGGAGTTTACTTACAATGTTTTGCGAACATAAATAAAATAAAAGAGAAATTTTATTAAAAAATTCGTGCATTTAGGAATTTAGTTTAAGCTTTCTGATACCCCCTAATGTTCAGAACATATTTCTTACTCCAACAAATAATGTTTGCTGCGATGAATACTTATTGGGATGATCACAATCTTAGACATTAATAATAATGTCTGTTCTGTTAAGGAATTAATACAATTCCTTTAATTATCATTAACTTACCAGTATGATATGTCCAAAGGAGGACACAATGCTTACACTTAATATTTTCGGAAGGGAGAACTGCTGTCTTGATATCACCACACTCCTCTGAATTTCTAACTCTTCTAAACCATCATTAAATCCTAATCTATTCTTCAAAAAAACACACCTCTATTTCTTCAACGATTCATCCAAATTGCAAAGATTAGACTATACGTATCCCACAGGATTTTGTATTATATTCATAACCACTTACAATCTCCTTTTCACCTCACTATAAGGTATAACACTATAGCACTCTCATCGCATAGACAGCCTAATTCGTTAGCTCAAAGTTTCGGGTCAAAATTATCACCGCATAGACCACATAATGTCCATTTCTTTTACATTGTAACTGCGTTTAAGGTGAACAATACCTCCATCGGCGTCTTAACCGAATAGAAATTCATGCCGATTTTTCTGAACTTACTCCGAAAACATTATAATTTCATTATAAATCATTATAATTTTGAGAACCTGTAGAATTTATGCGCCAACGTGTTGATCGACCTATAGGTTTCACCACCATTCCACGTTCTTCGACTTCTGCGATAAACAAAAAGATAAACAAAAAGCAAAAAACCAAGCAAAATTTCATTTTAATTTTTCACTTTTAAATGCCATCCTCTATAAAACAATTTCTTTCGAGATATTTCTAGCATATAATTGTTCTTAATATCGAAATGGTCTTAGTCTGCGAAATATGAATATCATTACCCGGAAAACTTCTAGTAAAATATTCACCATATTAACTATTCTCTGATGACGTAGGCAACGCATAGGTGTTTTTTCTTGCATTAGGTGTATTTAAGCCGATACAATACAAGAGACCAATAACAAAGACTATACGCAGCTATTAAACCGAAATTAATTAAAAACATTTGCTTAATATATTTATTTAGGTCAATGCTTTCCACCCGATAATTTAACGTTCATTCCTTTTTCAATATCCTCTCACAAAAAACCGACAAAGAACATAAACTTTTTCTCTCCTCTTTAATGAAGTTGACAATGACTAAGAATCAGTAGGCTCCCGAATTAACCCCCGAAATTTTCAACGCTTCAAAAGGCCTAACGGTTGACCAACTTTTTCATTCAAAGGCTTCCAATTGGATCCTTGGAGATATCAAGATAATTTAAACTAAGAACAAACATCTAAAATTTAAAGCTGTGGCTATGATGGTCTATTTTATTAAACCCTTTTAGACTGCAAATAGTCTAAATATATAAAGATTGTCTATATATTTCTAAATTTTGACCTGAAAAGTGTATATTTTGTAAGCTTCATCTTATTAATTAAAGTCCGATCAAGTTTTATTAAACATTTAAGGAACATTTCATAAAATTTTCTAACCTGAAGCAACGCAAAATAACAAAAATTTTAATCAAAGAAATCCGAAAATATTTGAATAAGAACATTTAAAGGTTTGTTTAAAATATATACATGGTCATGTCATACGCGTCACGCCATTTCACTGATTGTTCATAAAATCCGGCAAATGATATTTAAAAGCAAATAGTATTTCAATTTTTTATTTCAATATTTATTTACTAAAACTTCCAAACCACTTCGAGTTATGGTTTTATTACTTTGATTTCCTTTTCAAAGGTTGAAAACCTTTTTTTCAAGGTTTTATTACTTTGAATTTTTTCTATTTCTCATTAATATCAAAGAAAATTGATTTGGTTTTAAATTAAAAAGGCAAATTAAATTGACGGAAGTACATAAAAAAGATCTTAAAACATCCTTCCCACGTTAAATAATAACATACTAGTTTTAACCGCAGGATTTCCCAGACACCGACGGGATCCGGACACTTAGCTTTGTCAATTTTGAAATGAGGCGATGAAATTGTCCACCTATTTTAGTAACTGCTGCACCCTCTTATTCTGCCATATTTCTAAGACATACTAAGAATTTGAGCCCGTATCTCTTTATTTCAAGATAAGCTACGAATTTAGGCTTGGGATAAGAAAGAATTTCTTCTCTGTAAACTGCACGTGATCTTACGTAACTGACATCTTCGTTAAAGTATATAATGTTTCTGTAGCAACCCTACAGATTTCTGCCTTGTGCTTAACGTGCACGCCTGTCATGATGGCTTAAGTGCACGGCGGGCCGTCCCGCACGGGGTTGCGAGTACGGACTCTGTGAACGTACTTTTTATGATTATATGGCGGCAACCGCACCCATTTCGCTTACGGTAGCCAACCGTAGCTTTGTCATGTACCTGTGGAAGCCTGTGTGTGGCAGGACATTCCTCGCAGGTTACTATTTCGGCACTATCTAAGGCCTTGTGCCGGTGGGGACACTCACCGGCACTTGAGTTGACGGAGGCGGCCTCCTCGCGCAACTCTCGCGGAGACTCAAGGTCTCTACCCGCGTTTCTTTGGGTGGCAACCACAGCCACCACGAAGCTCTCACAAGTGAGAAGCCTACCCACGATGCACTATCTGCGTGGGCTTTATATTAGCGGGGTTGGAAAGACCCCTATACATCGTGCATCACCCGTGGTACCGCTTTTAAGCCTTCGGTGAGGCCTCGGAACCAGGGTGCAGCTTTAGCTCTTGGCTAGTGAACCAGCTTGCACTCTGGTCACTGCCATTTTGTCGCCCACACCACGACGGGACTGGCACCCGAAGCAACCCTACAATTAAAAATAATTCAACGATGAATGCGATGACATTTTTTAAGTAATTCTTAATTAATAATTACGTACCGTGATTATTTCTCTATGCCATAATTGGACATTCCGTATATTCGGAAATTGTTGGGATTAATCTCCTTCTGCCATTTATTCATCATAAAGGTCCGACCAGAGCTTATTTTTATAACCTACACCCGAAGAGTTTAGGGTATATTAAGTTTGTTCCTCCGATTCTAGCGGACTAAATGAGGTGGAGCAGGTATGGAAAAGTATATATATTCTTTCTCAGAGCAATCTCCTGATTCGGTTTAGCCCTGTCCATCCGTCTGTCTGTCTGTCTATCTGTTGAAATCACGATTACGAGAGAACAAAAAGAGATATAGTTACGAAATTTGGCACAAATATTCTCCATAATAACCACGCCCACTTTTTATAGCTTGTATGAACGTACGCACATACGAAGCAGAGTTTCAACATTTGTAGAGCGTATTTGAAGACAAAATTTTATCCTGGAACTGTATCGCGAATACTAAATTATTTTTCAAAAAGTGGGCGTGATCCGCATCTCTACTAGGAACACGAATATGGGTTGGTGGGTGTAGGGCATTTAAGCTTCGGCCAGGCCGGATATAGCACCCTTACTTGTTATGAGTATTATTAGGTATCATTTTAAAATTGATTCAAATATCGTGAAGTGTTTTGTAAAACCACTTAAAATAAACAAAGAAAATTGTTGGGGAATTTTTATTAAAATGAAACGTGTATTAACCGTATGTATAATCTTGCTATATAGCGAACTTATGGTAACTGTTGTAGAGCAAGTTTCACTCTTGCATCTACCAAAGAATATTAAACATCATCGCCAGATCCAGATCTAGAATACGCATCACTGCATGCGCGACATCGTTCCGCATCCAAAAAATCGTTGCTTTTAAAAATATTGAAAATATTTTACCGTAATGATTTTGTGTAGTAATTTTAACCAAACTATAAATTACTTCTTTCCACATTTTATTTAATCGGCTTTGTTAATTCGATTCGGATTAAGAGAGTCTGGAAAACCGTGCCCAAATGTTTTGACCACACTTTTCACATCGATTTTCCTTTTGCCTAGATTTGCAATTTCAAATAAAGAACCCCACATGGCAGTGGAAAAACGCAAACTGTTTCGTTAGTTCGATGGCTTCGATCACGTAGTCTGCGAAATCCAGCAGTCTGTCAATATAATAGTGTTGTATAATGGAATCTACAACTGACAGAATATCGTCGATGAATGCAGTGGTATTTTCCTCTAGAACGTACTGTCACTAATTCATACTTCTTCATACCGAACTATATTAATAATGCATTAATAATCCACAAGTGTCATTGTTGGTGACGATACCATACGACACCACTACGTATGCGTCTCCTAAATTGATTGAATTTTTCGTTTGAGGATATTATCATTCCGGATAATATCATTTTGTTACCAATCGCAATTGCTTTCAATCTAAACAAGAAATTTCAGTCGAATTACTGCTCACAAATATTACGTTTGTTTAAAATATAGAAGCCAACTGAATCCATCAGACCCAAATAATTCTCGCTTAAAGAAGATCCCGATGTCAAAGAATTTTTAATTAAGATTAACGAAGCCATTAAATTTCATTCTCATAATACTTGACTAAAATTCTACAAGCTATCTTCTTCGTCTCGTTATCGTTCAGACCTTAATTATACGGAACACTCAATTACGGTATTAGAAGGCGGCGATCCAAATATTTTCTGCCCATCAAATCCTTTATGCTAGAATTAGAAAAAAAATTCTGCGCTGTATGGAAAACCACGAAGACGACACTCTAAGGAGACTTTTCCTTCAAGAAATATGCATGTCTCGCAGCTACTTGCACACAACCATATTAATTCATTCAAACTTAATAATAATAAAGAAGAAAATAATAAAGAAGGGTTTTACACCAAGAGGAATCCTAGCCACTTTAGGTGCTAAGACGGCACATATTATTCATCACTTTATATTATTAAAAAAGTACATAATTCTTAATTAATTCTACATTTATTTTCGTTTAACATAATTAGGTTTATTTCTTCATTTGTAGCTGGTTAGACCCTTTGGGCCAACTTTATTATATTTATTAGATATAAGCATTAGTTCCTAAGACAATTGTAAAAAGACTTTGCGAAACAAATGAATAAATGATGAAATATTGGCTGAGCCTCTCGCTGATTAAATCCTACTGCTGTTTTTGCTTTCGGTTTTCGTTCAAATTGAATAGATCGAATAATCGAGCTGCTTCCGTGGTGTCATTGGAAGCATTATCTGCGCTCAAAACTGTATTGGCGGTGAGAATTTTGATTGATTTTTTATATAATTATATTCTTTCCTAATTTCTTCATTGAGCAAATACAAATAGAATGATCAAATTCACCAATCAATAAATTCTTTTATGCAGAAATATTTAGGTTGCCAACGGTTGTCGTGTAGGACATATTCAGGTTGGTTTAGGTTGCCATATAGAAATAATCCTCTCAATAGATTCATTAGTTCTCTTACTAGCTTCTATAACACCAATTTATAACCAGTAGTGAAAAACTATCACTAACATTCCGTTGACCCCCTTATGGTTTTGAATTACTCCATATTGGCCCCTAAAATTCTTGCAAATTTCCCTAATAATCGAATTCTTCTTCTACTTATACTTTGTATTTAAGTTCACTCTAAAGACACATGCGGTAATTTACCTTACAAACCTGAACGTCTCTACTTAATCGGTGGAAATTCAAAATCGAATTTCAAGCACGTTTTGATAACATTCCTTCAACTCTTTTTGGCTAGATCAATGTTGTATTCATTTATTCTTACATTTCAATGAAAAATAACAGATCTCACAACTTTCCCGTATGTGAAAGAGGGAGAGTACTGCAATAAATTTGATAATGACGTCAATGGATTAACACGAGCCTATTGTTTGGTGTTGGAAATATTTGGGACTGTGACAAATATTTGAACTGAAAACAGAACTTCGAAGAGAAAGAAATGATTCGACCTATTTGATTTACCAGAAACAGAATATTGCACAATGAATTGAATGGAATTATACTTTTCTATTAAAGTCTTATTTAGTACGTGTTGATTTATTTACATCTCGATTACGGGAAATATAAAAGACCATCCAATTTCGAAAAACTCTGAGAAGCTAAACCGGTACCCGCTTTGTAAGACGGCAGTCTCGAGAACCGAAACAAAACTTAAGAAACTCAGTTATATCCTAGTGAAAAATTTAAATAGAGTTTTTAAAAATGAAATTTATTTTCGTTATTCTGGATTTGCTTGTGGTCTTCCTAATAGCAAACATTCAAGGACACGTTATTTTAATCGATCCTGTCGGACGAGCATCACGTTGGCGAGTCAATTCTTCAGCTCTTACAAATTATGATGATTACTCAAACTTCTGCGGCGGTTTCGGGGTGAGTTGCGACTCCGGTTGTTCAGGTTAAATTAGCAAAATTATCAAATTGATTTCGCGAAACCACATCCTTCGATCTACTAACCATTTAGGACCTTGTCAATATTTATTACCTCATTAAAGAGTTATGGATCTAGGATTGTTCTGGTTGAACATTTTAATAAAATCTATTAATTTCATTTGCATTAATTTTGTTCTACTTAGGAACAATGGAACAATAATGAAGGGAGGTGTGGGCTATGTGGCGATAGCTACTCGCTAAAAAAGCCACGTCCAAATGAACTGGGCGGCAAATATGGCGAAGGCGTTATAGTCGGAAGTTTCAAAAAGAACAGCACAATTGAAATTAAATTAAAGGTCGCAGCCAATCACAAAGGATACAATTTCTTTGAAATTTGTGACTTGGATGCAAACAAAAAGGAATCAGAAGAGTGCTTCTCAAAGAATAGACTTCAGACAGCTGATGGAAAATATAAGCATTATCTCGGAACAGCTACAGGGTCGGTCAAAATAAAGATTAACCTGCCAAAGGATCTAACCTGCCGACATTGCGTATTGCGTTGGACTTATCGTGCAGGTAAACCGAAACTAAAACTGTGCAATGCAATTACATATATATATTTATATAATTCCGATATTATTAATATATTTAGTATTATATTTTATATAAATATTTATAATATATATTTATTTAATATTTATTTATTTGCCAGGTAACAATTGGGGAACTTGTGAAGATGGCACGGGGGCTACGGGATGCGGTCCACAAGAACATTACAAACAATGTGCTGACATCAAAATCACCCCAAATGGCAAAGGACTATCATAGAGAATTAATCCGTCCACGCAGTCATTGTAAATGTTAATCCATTCCAAAGGAAATAATTAATAACTTCGCGATTAATAAATAATTCAGGAGTTTACTTATAATGTTTTGCGAACATAAATAAAATAAAAGAGAAATTTTATTAAAAAATTCGTGCATTTAGGAATTTATTTTAAGCTTTCTGATACCCCCTAATGTTCAGAACATATTTCTTACTCCAACAAATAATGTTTGCTGCGATGAATACTTATTGGGATGATCACAATCTTAGACATTAATAATAATGTCTGTTCTGTTAAGGAATTAATACAATTCGTTTAATTATCATTAACTTACCAGTATGGTATGTCCAAAGGAGGACACAATGCTTACACTTAATATTTTCGGAAGGGAGAACTGCTGTCTTGATATCACCACACTCCTCTGAATTTCTAACTCTTCTAAACCATCATTAAATCCTAATCTATTCTTCAAAAAACACACCTCCATTTCTTCAAACGATTCATCCAAATTGCAAAGATTAGACTATACGTATCCCACAGGATTTTGTATTATATTCATAACCACTTACAATCTCCTTTTCACCTCACTATAAGCTATAACACTATAGCACTCTCATCGCATAGACAGCCTAATTCGTTAGCTCAAAGTTTCGGGTCAGCAAAATTATCGCCGCATAGACCACATAATGTCCATTTCTTTTACATTGTAACTGCGTTTAAGGTGAATAATACCTCCATCAGCGTCTTAACCGAATAGAAATTCATGCCGATTTTTCTGAACTTACTCCGAAAACATTATAATTTCATAATAAATCATTATAATTTTGAGAACCTGTAGAATTTATGCGCCAACGTGTTGATCGACCTATAGGTTTCACCACCATTCCACGTTCTTCGACTTCTGCGATAAACAAAAAGATAAACAAAAAGCAAAAAACCAAGCAAAATTTCATTTTAATTTTTCACTTTTAAATGCCATCCTCTATAATACAATTTTTTCGAGATATTTCTAGCATATAATTGTTCTTAATATCGAAATGGTCTTAGTCTGCGAAATATGAATATCATTACCGGAAAACTTCTAGTAAAATATTCACCATATTAACTATTCTCTGATGACGTAGGCAACGCATAGGTGTTTTTTCTTGCATTAGGTGTATTTAAGCCGATACAATACAAGAGACCAATAACAAAGACTATACGCAGCTATTAAACCGAAATTAATTAAAAACATTTGCGTAATATATTTATTTAGGTCAATGCTTTCCACCCGATAATTTAACGTTCATTCCTTTTTCAATATCCTCTCACAAGAAACCGACAAAGAACATAAACTGTTTCTCTCCTCTTTAATGAAGTTGACAATGACTAAGAATCAGTAGAACCCGAATTAACCCCCGAAATTTTCAACTCTTCAAAAGGCCTAACGGTGGACTAACTTTTTCATTCAAAGGCTTCCAATTGGAGCCTTGGAGATATCAAGATAATTTATACTAAGAACAAACATCTAAAATTTAAAGCTGTGGCTATGATGGTCTATTTTATTAAACCCTTTTAGACTGCAAATAGTCTAAATATATAAAGATTGTCTATATATTTCTAAATTTTGACCTGAAAAGTGTATATTTTGTAAGCTTCCTCTTATTAATTAAAGTCCGATCAAGTTTTATTAAACATTTAAGGAACATTTCATAAAATTTTCTAACCTGAAGCAACGCAAAATAACAAAAATTTTAATCAAAGAAATCCGAAAATATTTGAATAAGAACATTTAAAGGTTTGTTTAAAATATATACATGGTCATGTCATACGCGTCACGCCATTTCACTGATTGTTCATAAAATCCGGCAAATGATATTTAAAAGCAAATAGTATTTCAATTTTTTATTTCAATATTTATTTACTAAAACTTCCAAACCACTTCGAGTTATGGTTTTATTACTTTGATTTCCTTTTCAAAGGTTGAAAACCTTTTTTTCAAGGTTTTATTACTTTGAATTTTTTCTATTTCTCATTAATATCAAAGAAAATTGATTTGGTTTTAAATTAAAAAGGCAAATTAAATTGACGGAAGTACATAAAAAAGATCTTAAAACATCCTTCCCACGTTAAATAATAACATACTAGTTTTAACCGCAGGATTTCCCAGACACCGACGGGATCCGGACACTTAGCTTTGTCAATTTTGAAATGAGGCGATGAAATTGTCCACCTATTTTAGTAACTGCTGCACCCTCTTATTCTGCCATATTTCTAAGACATACTAAGAATTTGAGCCCGTATCTCTTTATTTCAAGATAAGCTACGAATTTAGGCTTGGGATAAGAAAGAATTTCTTCTCTGTAAACTGCACGTGGTCTTGCGTAAATGACATCTTCGTTAAAGTATATAATGTTTCTGTAGCAACCCTACAGATTTCTGCCTTGTGCTTAACGTGCACGCCTGTCATGATGGCTTAAGTGCACGGCGGGCCGTCCCGCACGGGGTTGCGAGTACGGACTCTGTGAACGTACTTTTTATGATTATATGGCGGCAACCGCACCCATTTCGCTTACGGTAGCCAACCGTAGCTTTGTCATGTACCTGTGGAAGCCTGTGTGTGGCAGGACATTCCTCGCAGGTTACTATTTCGGCACTATCTAAGGCCTTGTGCCGGTGGGGACACTCACCGGCACTTGAGTTGACGGAGGCGGCCTCCTCGCGCAACTCTCGCGGAGACTCAAGGTCTCTACCCGCGTTTCTTTGGGTGGCAACCACAGCCACCACGAAGCTCTCACAAGTGAGAAGCCTACCCACGATGCACTATCTGCGTGGGCTTTATATTAGCGGGGTTGGAAAGACCCCTATACATCGTGCATCACCCGTGGTACCGCTTTTAAGCCTTCGGTGAGGCCTCGGAACCAGGGTGCAGCTTTAGCTCTTGGCTAGTGAACCAGCTTGCACTCTGGTCACTGCCATTTTGTCGCCCACACCACGACGGGACTGGCACCCGAAGCAACCCTACAATTAAAAATAATTCAACGATGAATGCGATGACATTTTTTAAGTAATTCTTAATTAATAATTACGTACCGTGATTATTTCTCTATGCCATAATAGGACATTCCGTATATTCGGAAATTGTTGGGATTAATCTCCTTCTGCCATTTATTCATCATAAAGGTCCGACCAGAGCTTATTTTTATAACCTACACCCGAAGAGTTTAGGGTATATTAAGTTTGTTCCTCCGTTTCTAACGAACTAAATGAGGTGGAGCAGGTATGGAAAAGTATATATATTCTTTTTCAGAGCAATCTCCTGATTCGGTCCATCCGTCTGTCTGTCTGTCTATCTCTTGAAATCACGATTACGAGAGAAAAAAAAGAGATATAGTTACGAAATTTGGCACAAATATTCTCCATAATAACCACGCCCACTTTTTATAGCTTGTATGATCGTACGCACATACGAAGCAGAGTTTCAACGTTTGTAGAGCGTATTTGAAGACAAAATTTTATCCTGGATCTGAACCGCGAATACTAAATTATTTTACAAAAAGTGGGCGTGGTCCGCATCTCTACTAGGAACACGAATATATCCTGCGGGTGTAGGGCATTTAAGCTACGGCCAGGCCGGATATAGCACCCTTACTTGTTATGAGTATTATTAGGTATCATTTTAAAATTGATTCAAATATCGTGAAGTGTTTTGTAAAACCACTTAAAATAAACAAAGAAAATTGTTGGGGAATTTTTATTAAAATGAAACGTGTATTAACCGTATGTATAATCTTGCTATATAGCGAACTTATGGTAACTGTTGTAGAGCAAGTTTCACTCTTGCATCTACCAAAGAATATTAAACATCATCGCCAGATCCAGATCTAGAATACGCATCACTGCATGCGCGACATCGTTCCGCATCCAAAAAATCGTTGCTTTTAAAAATATTGAAAATATTTTACCGTAATGATTTTGTGTAGTAATTTTAACCAAACTATAAATTACTTCTTTCCACATTTTATTTAATCGGCTTTGTTAATTCGATTCGGATTAAGAGAGTCTGGAAAACCGTGCCCAAATGTTTTGACCACACTTTTCACATCGATTTTCCTTTTGCCTAGATTTGCAATTTCAAATAAAGAACCCCACATGGCAGTGGAAAAACGCAAACTGTTTCGTTAGTTCGATGGCTTCGATCACGTAGTCTGCGAAATCCAGCAGTCTGTCAATATAATAGTGTTGTATAATGGAATCTACAACTGACAGAATATCGTCGATGAATGCAGTGGTATTTTCCTCTAGAACGTACTGTCACTAATTCATACTTCTTCATACCGAACTATATTAATAATGCATTAATAATCCACAAGTGTCATTGTTGGTGACGATACCATACGACACCACTACGTATGCGTCTCCTAAATTGATTGAATTTTTCGTTTGAGGATATTATCATTCCGGATAATATCATTTTGTTACCAATCGCAATTGCTTTCAATCTAAACAAGAAATTTCAGTCGAATTACTGCTCACAAATATTACGTTTGTTTAAAATATAGAAGCCAACTGAATCCATCAGACCCAAATAATTCTCGCTTAAAGAAGATCCCGATGTCAAAGAATTTTTAATTAAGATTAACGAAGCCATTAAATTTCATTCTCATAATACTTGACTAAAATTCTACAAGCTATCTTCTTCGTCTCGTTATCGTTCAGACCTTAATTATACGGAACACTCAATTACGGTATTAGAAGGCGGCGATCCAAATATTTTCTGCCCATCAAATCCTTTATGCTAGAATTAGAAAAAAAATTCTGCGCTGTATGGAAAACCACGAAGACGACACTCTAAGGAGACTTTTCCTTCAAGAAATATGCATGTCTCGCAGCTACTTGCACACAACCATATTAATTCATTCAAACTTAATAATAATAAAGAAGAAAATAATAAAGAAGGGTTTTACACCAAGAGGAATCCTAGCCACTTTAGGTGCTAAGACGGCACATATTATTCATCACTTTATATTATTAAAACATTACATAATTCTTAATTAATTCTACATTTATTTTCGTTTAACATACTTAGGTTTATTTCTTCATTTGTAGCTGGTTAGACCCTTTGGGCCAACTTTATTATATTTATTAGATATAAGCATTAGTTCCTAAGACAATTGTAAAAAGACTTTGCGAAACAAATGAATAAATGATGAAATATTGGCTGAGCCTCTCGCTGATTAAATCCTACTGCTGTTTTTGCTTTCGGTTTTCGTTCAAATTGAATAGATCGAATAATCGAGCTGCTTCCGTGGTGTCATTGGAAGCATTATCTGCGCTCAAAACTGTATTGGCGGTGAGAATTTTGATTGATTTTTTATATAATTATATTCTTTCCTAATTTCTTCATTGAGCAAATACAAATAGAATGATCAAATTCACCAATCAATAAATTCTTTTATGCAGAAATATTTAGGTTGCCAACGGTTGTCGTGTAGGACATATTCAGGTTGGTTTAGGTTGCCATATAGAAATAATTCTCTCAATAGATTCATTACTTCTCTTACTAGCTTCTATAACACCAATTTATAACCAGTAGTGAAAAACTATCACTAACATTCCGTTGACCCCCTTATGGTTTTGAATTACTCCATATTGGCCCCTAAAATTCTTGCAAATTTCCCTAATAATCGAATTCTTCTTCTACTTATACTTTATATTTAAGTTCACTCTAAAGACACATGCGGTAATTTACCTTACAAACCTGAACGCCTCTACTTAATCGGTGGAAATTCAAAATCGAATTTCAAGCACGTTTTGATAACATTCCTTCAACTCTTTTTGGCTAGATCAATGTTGTATTCATTTATTCTTACATTTCAATGAAAAATAACAGATCTCACAACTTTCCCGTATGTGAAAGAGGGAGAGTACTGCAATAAATTTGATAATGACGTCAATGGATTAACACGAGCCTATTGTTTGGTGTTGGAAATATTTGGGACTGTGACAAATATTTGAACTGAAAACAGAACTTCGAAGAGAAAGAAAAGATTCGACCTATTTGATTTACCAGAAACAGAATATTGCACAATGAATTGAATGGAATTATACTTTTCTATTAAAGTCTTATTTAGTACGTGTTGATTTATTTACATCTCGATTACGGGAAATATAAAAGACCATCCAATTTCGAAAAACTCTGAGAAGCTAAACCGGTACCCGCTTTGTAAGACGGCAGTCTCGAGAACCGAAACAAAACTTAAGAAACTCAGTTATATCCTAGTGAAAAATTTAAATAGAGTTTTTAAAAATGAAATTTATTTTCGTTATTCTGGATTTGCTTGTGGTCTTCCTAATAGCAAACATTCAAGGACACGTTATTTTAATCGATCCTGTCGGACGAGCATCACGTTGGCGAGTCAATTCTTCAGCTCTTACAAATTATGATGATTACTCAAACTTCTGCGGCGGTTTCGGGGTGAGTTGCGACTCCGGTTGTTCAGGTTAAATTAGCAAAATTATCAAATTGATTTCGCGAAACCACATCCTTCGATCTACTAACCATTTAGGACCTTGTCAATATTTATTACCTCATTAAAGAGTTATGGATCTAGGATTGTTCTGGTTGAACATTTTAATAAAATCTATTAATTTCATTTGCATTAATTTTGTTCTACTTAGGAACAATGGAACAATAATGAAGGGAGGTGTGGGCTATGTGGCGATAGCTACTCGCTAAAAAAGCCACGTCCAAATGAACTGGGCGGCAAATATGGCGAAGGCGTTATAGTCGGAAGTTTCAAAAAGAACAGCACAATTGAAATTAAATTAAAGGTCGCAGCCAATCACAAAGGATACAATTTCTTTGAAATTTGTGACTTGGATGCAAACAAAAAGGAATCAGAAGAGTGCTTCTCAAAGAATAGACTTCAGACAGCTGATGGAAAATATAAGCATTATCTCGGAACAGCTACAGGGTCGGTCAAAATAAAGATTAACCTGCCAAAGGATCTAACCTGCCGACATTGCGTATTGCGTTGGACTTATCGTGCAGGTAAACCGAAACTAAAACTGTGCAATGCAATTACATATATATATTTATATAATTCCGATATTATTAATATATTTAGTATTATATTTTATATAAATATTTATAATATATATTTATTTAATATTTATTTATTTGCCAGGTAACAATTGGGGAACTTGTGAAGATGGCACGGGGGCTACGGGATGCGGTCCACAAGAACATTACAAACAATGTGCTGACATCAAAATCACCCCAAATGGCAAAGGACTATCATAGAGAATTAATCCGTCCACGCAGTCATTGTAAATGTTAATCCACTCCAAAGGAAATAATTAATAACTTCGCGATTAATAAATAATTCAGGAGTTTACTTATAATGTTTTGCGAACGTAAATAAAATAAAAGAGAAATTTTATTAAAAAATTCGTGCATTTAGGAATTTATTTTAAGCTTTCTGATACCCCCTAATGTTCAGAACATCTTTCTTACTCCAACAAATAATGTTTGCTGCGATGAATACTTATTGGGATGATCACAATCTTAGACATTAATAATAATGTCTGTTCTGTTAAGGAATTAATACAATTCCTTTAATTATCATTAACTTACCAGTATGGTATGTCCAAAGGAGGACACAATGCTTACACTTAATATTTTCGGAAGGGAGAACTGCTGTCTTGATATCACCACACTCCTCTGAATTTCTAACTCTTCTAAACCATCATTAAATCCTAATCTATTCTTCAAAAAAACACACCTCCATTTCTTCAAACGATTCATCCAAATTGCAAAGATTAGACTATACGTATCCCACAGGATTTTGTATTATATTCATAACCACTTACAATCTCCTTTTCACCTCACTATAAGCTATAACACTATAGCACTCTCATCGCATAGACAGCCTAATTCGTTAGCTCAAAGTTTCGGGTCAGCAAAATTATCACCGCATAGACCACATAATGTCCATTTCTTTTACATTGTAACTGCGTTTAAGGTGAACAATACCTCCATCGGCGTCTTAACCGAATAGAAATTCATGCCGATTTTTCTGAACTTACTCCGAAAACATTATAATTTCATTATAAATCATTATAATTTTGAGAACCTGTAGAATTTATGCGCCAACGTGTTGATCGACCTATAGGTTTCACCACCATTCCACGTTCTTCGACTTCTGCGATAAACAAAAAGATAAACAAAAAGAAAAAACCAAGCAAAATTTCATTTTATTTTTTCACTTTTAAATGCCATCCTCTATAAAACAATTTCTTTCGAGATATTTCTAGCATATAATTGTTCCTAATATCGAAATGGTCTTAGTCTGCGAAATATGAATATCATTACCGGAAAACTTCTAGTAAAATATTCACCATATTAACTATTCTCTGATGACGTAGGCAACGCATAGGTGTTTTTTCTTGCATTAGGTGTATTTAAGCCGATACAATACAAGAGACCAATAACAAAGACTATACGCAGCTATTAAACCGAAATTAATTAAAAACATTTGCGTAATATATTTATTTAGGTCAATGCTTTCCACCCGATAATTTAACGTTCATTCCTTTTTCAATATCCTCTCACAAAAAAGCGACAAAGAACATAAACTGTTTCTCTCCTCTTTAATGAAATTGACAATAAGTAAGAATCAGTAGGCTCCCGAATTAACTCCCGAAATTTTCAACCCTTCAAAAAGCCTAACGCTTGACTAAAAAAATAACTTTTGATTAACTTATTTTTTCATTCAAGAGCTTCCTATTTCCAATGAGGTTTTTATCCCGGAGATATCAAGATAATTTAAACTAAGAACAAACATAAAAAGTTTAAAGCTGTGGCTATGATGGTCTATTTTATTAAACCCTTTTAGACAAAGAGTCTAAATATATGAAGATCTAAATGTCCTTGACATCTCGTAAACACAGTTCTCTTATTCAATATTGTTGTTTTTGCCTCTTTATCATTTAGCGCAGTAGTATCGCATAAAGACTAGGATGACACATTTTACAAGGAGAAATGACACTTAAACACCATCTACATAACGAAACAAGTAATAAATTGCGATATTTTGTGAACAATAGGAAGTCTAAAGGCGAAGTTAAGATATATCCTTCCCCATAATACTCGTTGATAAACTAAAGGGATATTAGTTAATATATATTCAAAAATAACAGGCAGGATAAAATCAACGCACCAACGGGAAATAATTGCCTCTTGCGTGTCTTAATGTTCGCTATCATAAATAACAAATATTTGCTGGAAGCATAGATTACTTTAGTTTCTTCAAGGCCGAAGCACTAGGCAATACATTTTTAAGGATAACAGGCAGGAGAGAGTTAGACGCCAACGGAGAATAATTACTTTAATGTCCGATATGGCTGACGCCATATCGCATCCTAAGGACTATCGACGCGCAAGACGTCTTAAAGATCGCTGTTATGCGCAGTAGGTACTCACCGAAAGCAAAGTTAACCGTAGATTCTTTCAAATCAGGGTGAACCAGTCGAATCTATAACTACACTAGAAAAAACTTGAGTTTCCCTCAAGGACAGAACATAAATGAAAGCCCAGGATAGTCGTCAAAACATAGGGATATAATAACCTTTTACAAACCGAAGCACAGACCAGAACCTTAGAAGCAATACGAACTAATACCACGTTACGAGACGTTGCATGAATCTTATGAAGTATCGTATCTATTACACGCGGATTTGTATTGTCGGCATATAACAAGTTAGGCAAAATTGTTAGCAATAAGATCTTGTTAAATGAACAAGACTGAATTGTTGTGAACGAATAAAGACTATATTATAAAATCAAACTGTAAAAATAGATATGTTTTGATCTGTCTCTAAATAAAAATACATTTCTGCGACGGAACTTAGCCGGAGACTGAGCCTATCCCAGCTCTTAAGCCCAGGAGTAACCTGAGGTTTCGATAGAATATTATACTCAGAGCTGAGGAAATCGGTTCTGTGGTAAATCTCAGTAAACACCCAAAGAATTAGGACTTTGGAATAGAGGTCCTCTGCATTCAAAAGGTAGAGGATTGAACGAGACTGAATTTTCTTTTTAAAAGGAATTGGACTCTGAAATTGAGCAAGCAAATTCCTTTCACTGGAATTGAATTGAAGGTAGAAATTTCTTGTAATTACAGTTGCATTTGTAATGAAGACCTTAAGAAATGTGAGTGCGCATGTGAGTTTTTAAGATATAGACGAAACTCTTTTGTTTAGTGGACTGGTATGTCAAGTACATAATGTATATCTGTCCGTGCGTATGGGCATGGGTGGGTATGAATGTGTGACCATGTGTGTGTGTGTGCTAATCATTATAAAACAAACGATCAAAACATCGGGCCGTTGGTGCGGTAAAAATTGTTTGCAATCCTTTGCAACTTGTGAACAGAGTCTCCTGGTTTCATTTTGGGCAAATGATTTGGAGGGATGCGCAAAAGGAAGGATTAGCCAAATTATACTTGTGAATTCTTCATTCGTTCCTCACCAATGTGTAGAAGGCTACTCCATTGATATTGATGGAACCTTTTCTGATGGAAACATTAAGAGATTAATCGTTGGTTCAAACGTATGTTAATAAAGATAACAGGTAAGGGTGCTGTCTTCGGCCTGTCCGATGTTTAAGTACCCTACACCCACATGATATATCCGTATTCCTAGTAGAGACGCGGATCACGCCCACTTTTTGTAAAATAATTTAGTATTTGTGATTCATTTCCAGGTTCCAATTTTGTCTTCAAATTCGCTCTACAAACGGAGAAACTGAGCTTCGTATGTGCATACATTCATTGTCATTCATACAAGCTATAAAAAGTAGGCGTGGTTCTCATTCGATTTCGCCCATTCAAAACGAACCAGCTTGCATTAAGAGAAAATATGTATGCCAAATTTCATGACGATATCTCTCTTCGTTCCCTCGTAATCGTGATTTCAACAGGCGATCGTCTTATTTATCAATATTATTATATATCAATTTATTTTTTATCAATATTATTTTATATTTATTAAAATTATGAGTATCCGGCAGCGGATAATCCGTAAGGATTTCTCACTATAAGCAGTAACACAAACATAAGACTACAAGAAGTTTCGGTCATAACAAAAACAATATTCACTTTTCCGGTGAGGACAGTATTTATTTTATTTAATCAAGCGTAATATAAATCATATTCCTTTAAGAATATATAAATTATATACATTTAAATAGTCTCCAAGAAATTCCGAGAAAATTGAACCTACTTTCCCAATCTGATTATTACTCACGAATATTGCTTTTGTTTCATATGTAGAAGTCTGTTGTATTTGGTACACTTGAACAATCGTTTCCTAGGGATGATGCTAGTTTCTATATATCTATATATATTTCACTAAGATTAAGAAAATTATTTTAATTTGATTTTCGTAATGTTTGAATGAAATTAGAAACGTCATATTCTTCATCGTACTGGTGTTCAGACCATAATTCTGGTAGATTCTCAATTATAGTATTAACGGACACCGCTCCAGATCGTGCATTGGTTATACCTGATCCTTGCTCGGAATCATTACCGTTTTTATTTTCGTTTTCGCTCAAATTGAATAGATCGAATAGTTTACCCGTTGCCATGGTATCTATGGAAGCATTATCAGCACTAACAACTGTATTGGCCGTAAGAATTTTGAATTTCTGTAAACCCATTATCTTCTCCTCCAATGACTTTCGCGTAATTAAACGATACACATTGACAACTTTTTTTTGTCCAATACGATGGGCACGATCCATAGCTTGCAAATCTCTCATAGGATTCCAATCGTGTTCAACAAAAATAACCGTATCAGCGCCCGTTAAATTTAATCCCAGTCCGCCGACCTAAACGGGAAGGCAATAATGATTATTTTAAATGCCCAGCCTACTTGTAGAAAATTGTATTCATTACACTCACCTGCGTCGTAAGCAATAATACATCAATGCTTGGATCTGCATTAAAATTGTTGACAATATCTTGGCGAAGTGAAGCTGGTACGCTACCATCCAAACGTAAATACGTAACCGAGGGTAAATGTTTGCGCAGTAGATCTTTTTCCACGATATCTAGCATTGCCTTTAATTGACAGAAGATAAGTGCACGATGTTGACTTACGGTTTCCGTCTGCACACCAATGCCACAATCCAATAATAATTGCCTGCAAAAAAATTCAATCCAATTGTAAATCAGTTAGCGTCAGTTAATCGCCATAAAACCCACTTTAACGCCGGCAACTTGGCTGAATGTTCAATATCATTGAGTGAACTTTGCTGCTGCATCAGTTCTTGTGATATTTTAGAAAATTCTGGATGTTTTGGAGTCAATACAAGCTTTGGATGATTACACACATTCTGCAGGTAGCGGAGTGCATGGAATATATGAGTTTTTGTATTTAGATTTTCGTCATCGCCAATGTTTTCAAGACAATCTTTAATGTTTGAATTCAAATGAGTTTTGCTAAAGTCCTCATAGAGACGCTCTTGCAGCGGGCTCAGTTCACATAGCAAATCCTGTGTAATTTTCGGTGGCAGATCAGTAAGAACATCCTCCTTTACACGACGTAATAAAAATGGCAAAACTTGGCGATGCAATGATTCCATGGCTAAAACGCCAGCTTCCTGTTCCTTTGAGGAACTCTTTGAATCGCGCGACGCAAGAATGGGGCGGCTATATCTCGTAATAAATTGCTTTTCCGTACCCAAAAAGCCGGGCATCAAGAAATCAAACAACGACCACAATTCCAAGACGTTGTTCTGTATGGGTGTTCCTGAGAGGATGAGGCGATGCTTTGCTCTAAGTTGTTTAATGGCTCTGGAGCTTTTAGTTTTGCCGTTTTTAATTATATGGCCCTCGTCAAGGACACAATAATTCCAACTAAGCGTACCAAAGAAATCAATATCTTTCCGGACCGTGTCGTAGGAAGCGACAACCAAATTGCAAGGACCAATGCGACAACGTAGTTTCTCACGACCAACTGGCAAGCCAACGTAATGCAGAGGACGAAGTATAGTCGAATCCTGGAGAAATTTTTCGATTTCATACACCCAATGACCAGTCAATGTAGGCGGGCATACAACCAAACTTGGAAGTGATGCAGCATTCTCCTTTAAACGCTGATGGTGATCACCAGCAAGAATGCAAATTGTCTGCAGAGTTTTCCCTAAACCCATATCGTCGCACAGAATTCCATGCAGATTGTATTTATTCAAAAACCACAACCAATTCACTCCGGCCTGTTGATACGATCGCAATTCCACCGAAAGTTTCACAGGCACTTTATAGTCCGGTATAGTCTTAGGTGCAAATAGATAATCAAGAAATTCACGATCACGAGACTTACGCTCCTGGAGCTCACTAGATTTAATGTTCTTACAGTCTGCTCCCCGTGAGTCCAAAGGCATTAATTGAATTAGGGTGGCAAAACAATGAGTAGAGAGTAAACGAACACATTCATCCGGGTCACTCATGCAGCCTTAATCAAAATGGCATCGAAAATGTATCATTTTTTACCAAAAATCACAACTTATCAAACAGTACGAAAGAAGGGAATACTCACCCAGTAATGGCACAATTAGAAATACAATATACGGAACAATTTTAATTTGCAGCTTGTCAACGACTCGATCTATGACCTCGATCGCTCCTTGACGTTGAATAACATTCTCAATTTGTCGAAGTAATGAAACCATATCACTAACAATGAAGTCCAACGTCGAGCATGTGTCAATTTGCGCAAAAGTGGCAATACAACGTGCCACCAGGTGTCGAATCTTTGATGCAAAAATAGAAGAATAAAAATTAATATCTCTGAGGGAGATAGCGTCCTTTAGTTCTTACCGCTTTAAGAGGATGCCTAACAAGTATGCCCAAGAGCGGCATCAAATTAAAGAGTTCAGTTCGAAACGATTCGTGCAACGCAGGTGCTGCAATTTCAATTAGCTGCAGAGATGTTACCAAATCATTTGTTTGAACCAAATCTATTGCAGAATCCCCAACAGCATTCATGTCTGGGTACAGCTCAATAAACTGCGCAATTTTGCTAAACATTATTGAATGGAAGATCGGTATCTTTTGCATCACTACAGGACCAAATTCTCTGCAAATCTTTTTTATAGCACATGCTGCACCCAAGCGCTGAATCCGACATTTTTTTATTTCCTGTAAAAGGTGTTCGAAAGTTTTCAATAATGGTCTCAATAATTTTTTCAATATATTTTATACCAATTCATTCTCCAATGAATGGTCATTGGTGAAAGCATTTTCTGCAGCAATTACTGTTGGCAGCAAAGTCTCACTTAATGGTGGCCTGCCTGGTCCTCGATGTGGAGCAGTGGCGCCAACGGCCATGCCTCTACTGCAGTTTTGCTGATTACTTAAGCTTAAAACACCGTAATAAATGCAATCAATACTGGCACTCGCTGGTTGAGGCGTTTCTCTAAAACTTTTTTCCGAGTATATCTACCCGTCATAGACAATATTCAACGTTAACAAATACCATACCAAGTAATTATTTGAAAAAAGAACTTACAATTTTTGGTGTATATTCTGCATCGCTCTTTAAAAGTGTGCACAAGTTTGTAAATATCTTGCTATTTGGACTAGGATTTCTATCACAAATTTGATCCATTAAATGCACAAGAAACTCGGCTGAAAGTTCCTGTAGCAGTTCACATGCTTCTCGTTTTATCGACTCCATTAAAGGCTTAATAATCGGATTCAGCTTTTCCGGCAAACAATGTAAATAAACAATCGCACCGCCTAGGGCTGCTTGAGTGCTGACATTGTAGGCATTCTGCTCGGCGCTTGTTTGTTGGAAAGATTTCTGTAGGCCGCGCCTTCGGTCGTCCAACATGTCCAAAACTTTTACTTTAAGAGGATACGAGCGCAAACCCTCTGATAAATTGGTAGCAATGGCTTCAATTTGATCAAGTGTTAAAATTTTGGCATTATTGAAATCATTAATGGCAATCTTATATTGTTTCAATGTGGCAATAAAATCATGAGCTTCTTGCAAAAGTCTAGAAAAAAATAAATATTTAGCATAATGATAATAATGATAAAATGTATTGCAAAGTAATGTGCATGACAGATCGAAAATGCGGCGCTAGCAACATACTTGACAATCTAGCTTTTTATTTCACATATACTTCCCAAAAACAAATTAACATACCTTGTAAATGACACAGCCACTTCATCGTAATAAACATATTCCATGACACAGTAACGCAATTTCTCTTGTAATTTTTGTGACCCACGACGTACAGCAGGGTCTGCTTTTGCCCAAAACGCAATAATAAGAGCTAAAAAATTACAAAACATTAAAAATTTTTACTTTTAAAAACTGTTCCTCACTTACAACAAACCATCCGCTGCACAGCAGAGCGCGAATTTAAATGTCCAAGCAAAACTTTTGTATAGCAATCCATGGGACTTTCAACGTCTGCAGTGTATAGGACACCTGGTGCTGGTTGGACTAGATAATGCGAGAGAGCGCCCAGCACTCTAGAAGCTTCAATGCGCGCACGCATAAAATTTCGTTCGCGCACTTCCATGGGCGTAGCTTCGCTTCCACCCAAAAAAAGTTTCTGTACTCCCAATGCCATATTATTTGCTCCTCCCAAATCATCACCAATGCGATGCATACGGCGGCGCGGAACATCTGCCTCGCCTAGTTGCCCACCACTGGGAGCAGGCTGTGTTGGAGGCGTGTGAATGAGATTGGCTGGATCAAAGGCCAACTTTGGTGGTTGCATTGCCAAACAAATCCACGAGGAAACATAAGGACAGGCAGCATGCAAAAGGGCACTAAGATCAGCATTATTTATAAGATTCAACCATACGATTTTGGCTAGATTTTGTATTTCTTCGAGAGGTTCGACTAGAATTCTTTGGAAAATATGACGCAGTGCCTCTTGAAGCAACTTCGACTGCCATTCGATAACACCAAAGTTAATTCTCAACTTCTTCGAATCAAAGCTCATGTCTTCGGGACCACGAGTCGTTAATACGGCAGCTGCAGTGGAGGATTTCTTCGAAGATTCATCGAGAGCACTGGCACCAGCCGTGGCAATATTCATGTCAGTTAGAATCTTTGTGTTGTTTTTTGTTAGTGTTTGTAGAGTAATTAAAGTAGATTTACGCACTGAACTTGTACTATGTGACAGAAAAGGCCAAAGTCTAGGTATTAATGTAGACATAGGTTCCATTCTGCGAACGAAACATAATAACAACAAATAAGGATTGAACTTAAAATTATGCTCCCAACCTACGGGGCATCTAAATCAAACCTTTCTGGCACACTAATAATGACATATAGCACATCTTAAAATTAATTAAAACTTACTGTATCCAATTGACAGCGTTCGGAAGACAAAGAATTGCTGCTAATAAACCCATAAAACTGTTGCAAGCCGACGTCAACTCATCCTGATCCAATAGAAGGTCCCATAGCATTTTGATGATGGAAGATACTTGTGTTGCATTCAGTAATTTCGGCAGCCAGGTTGCAACTGGTGTTAGAGTCGAAGCGGCCACGGCTCCGACATCATCGACAGCATCAAAAAGGCCGACGAGTATGTCAGAGATCGTCAGTGGCAAATAAATCTGCAATAAGTCCTCCCGCACCACAAACACATATTTAAGACCGAGAAGTCCTCCGTGCCGGACTTCCCATTCAGTCTGTTTAATTAGTTTCAAAAGAATGTGAACAATTTGCGTTACTTTCTCGCATAGCATTTCCTTTACAATTGTACCCAAAACTTGCGCACACGTTTCACGAACTGGTGCCACTACTTGATCGGATACGAAATCACCAAAACGATCAAGGCAAAGAACACAAATCAAGCGCACAGCAGCATCTTCTAACCATTTATTATGGTTCTCGACCATCTAGAAATTTTAAATTAATATGAGTTTCAATTAATTTCAACGCATTAACAAAATATTACCTCCTCTCTGCTCATATTCATACTTTTCCCAGCCCCTGAGGAATGATTGTTAATTAGTTCACGAAGGGCAGTTGCTGCTCCATGTCTTATCTCCCATTTTGGATTAAATAAATCGACATAAAGTCGAGCACAAAAATTTTCGAAAGGCCAATCTATAGCGTCAGTCCAAGTACCGGTAGCATCAGGAACGGGAGCTAATAAATTATCATAATCAGCACAACATAAATATGAGAAACACAAATGCATATATACAAACCGTTTAAGCTGTAATAAATTTCTTGTCGACTTACATCCGATGATTTAAATTTCTTTTTGTCCGGCTCATCGCCATTGGGCGAATTCGCGGCTGAATAATTGCGACTTACACTTGGTGATGGCGTTATTGTTGTTGAAGAACCGACCACATTAGAATTCTGACGTGCCTTCCGCTTGGCACGATTCATTTCTCTGCAGCTTAGCTGTTGCCCATTAAGCGACCCAGCAGCATTCGTATTAGATTTAATATTTAAAATATGCTCTACAGGAACCTATAAGTCAATTTAATAGGTAAGGTAATAAGGTAAGCTTGAGTTGACGGACAAGAGCATTAAACGTCAACAGAAATACCTTGTCATCGTTAGCATTGTACACGCTACCCGTACGCATCATATCCTCATCCGTTATCATATCAAGCAAGTTTACACCCAATTTCGAGGCTTGGGACAAACCTAATTTTTCATTGAGCAATGCACGTTGCCGACTCAAACGCTCTGCAGCACTCCCGACTTTCGACGTAGCCGAAGTAGCATCGTCCTGACAACAATCATCAAATTCCATACCTTCCGATCCAATAAGACGTGCTCCCTTATGCAATATTTGCTCCAAATTGAACTCCGTAAAAGACAAAAGTTTCTCGCCATCGAACGTAACGATAGAGTTTACAGAAGAGGAACTCGTGGACAACGTTTCGAGATGATCGCAGCTATTTTGATTTTCGGCAGGTTGTTCAACCGACAAAACTTCATCCTTAAACTCTTTCGCTTCCGTTTTGATTTCCTTTTTCGTAACATGTAGCTCAGGTTTCCACTCCGGCACATTATGCAATATAGCCTCAACAGCTTGTGCTGCAGCAATTCGTGTATCCCACGAAGAACTGTGCAAATAACCGATTAGGCGATTTAATAATGCATGAAGTTCATGCGGATAAAGCTTTTGGACTTCGCCAATTTGTTTAGCGGCCGCGCGACGCGTTACAGCTGATGAGCCGGATTCCAATAAAATAAACAAACGGTCAAGTCTAGAATTTCAAAAAATTTATACTTGTACATATAATACGGATACATATATATAATTTTGTTTTATTACCGCGATGTCATTTCCTAATTGAAAAAAGTTCAGCAAAGGAACGTAAGCTCGTTTGCAAAGTTCGTCTGCAATTCCAACTCGCTGATTATTTTGGTTTGTTAATCTATAACTAATTTATATGGTCTTCTTTAACGGTACTACGATAGTAATAAATAAGAATTAAAGTGCCATCAAGTCGTTATTTGAAGGCGATCTGGAAATATTAGAAGTATTCATTTTACTCTTTTATCATTCTATGGATAAACACATGCTTTTGCGCATATCATGTAATAATAATATGTTTGTATGGTTGTGTGTGTACCTCTGCATGTACGTGAATGTATGCCTGGTTGTATGTGTTAGTGCTAGTACATATTACTAAATCCCTTCACTTTATTCTAACGTGAGCCCGAAGTAGTTTCTCGTTGATCGCATCGCCCTTTCAGATTTAAAGGACAAGCGCCTGCTTATAATGCAATATAATGTAATGCTTCACTCATAGCCACTCAAGCGTTAGTAGTATTTTTAATTTTGCTATTTACAATAGGACGCAACGGCTTCTATCGTATCATAATCTTTTAAAAATATTTATAACAAAAACAATCTTGCAGTAAAGAATTGATTTTAGGTATCGAAAAATAATAAAGTTAGTTTAAAGGGGGGGCTATAAAGCATTTTAGGAATATATTTTTAGCTCGATCAAAATCCAAAATCGCTTTCAAATACGACATATGTATATGCACAAGAACGCCAACTTCGGCCTAGCCGAAGATCATATACCCTACACACGTAATTTAGAATTATGATTTAAACCCAATAACACTCAGAGTGACAGGCCTCTTTTAATGTTAAAGTTTCGTTCCCTTTTCACGGTTAACATAGATCTAACAGCTAGATTCTAACTCATATTCCATACATCTTCAACACATCTCAAACACATGATATGGTATAACAGTGGGTTCTCGTCCAATATTTATTGTGGATTCAAAATATCCGACGCTTTCATCTTCAATCTCAGCTTCAGTTTTTCAATACACTGAAAAATTTAGCGTTACAATTTTATTCGATTGAAAAATTGAGCTCTACAATAAGTCGATTTCGATTATTTCAATTTCCAAAAAAATTGTGACAAACAATGTTAGTAGTGCTATATTACTTGTCAAGGACGTGGACGTTACTAAATAGCCTCGGGTAGTTCTGACCACGTATATATAATTTTCTATGTCTATCACCCACCCGTCCTTTAAAGCGTTACAAATGGAATTACAATGTGAATATAGGCTATCCCGTTCCGATGTAGGGTGTAAAAATATCAAGAGTCAACAGTTAGAGTTAAGTAAATGTTAAAAAATACATCGTAAACATCGAGCATTAATCAATGCACTAACTTTGCGAAAACATATTGAAGGTTAACGTTTTCGGTTTGACGCTAAAAACTTGATGTTCAATCATGGGCAAATATTCTTTATTAAATCAACCATTTTGCTGATGCGATTTGTCATCATCGTTATACACTTGGGAATGATAAAATATATTTAAAAGAACGACATTATGCTAACAATGAAGTTAGTAGTCAGTTTGACAGATGGAAACAACAGTATTCAAAAATCCTTGTAAAGACCAAGTTAATAAAAAAATTAGTCTAGAATTTTAAAAAATTTAATAAAGATTTTCCTTTTCGTACTGATTAATAAATATACCAGGCAAAGGCCCTAGCCCTAACAAGCCGATTCGGGCTCACAGTCACAAAAAATTTCTATGAACCAAATCTGAGATGAAAATTGTGATGTTTGGTGTTCCGGTTAATTTGTCACAGAAAAAAGCTCTTTTGAGGAGATGCAATAGAGGAGTAAAATTAATTGAAATTTTCTAGGAAAGAATATATTTCTTATAAATTTTTGAAAATCGCTTGAGATTACCAAAATAATAATAAGAATTTGCATAATTTGTGTTCGTATATTCATTAGAAAACATTTTTAATTTGTATACCATAAATATGTATCGAAAGCAACCCTGAATATTCTTAAAAATTTATTAAAATTAGATGTATGCGTAAAATGCCAATATTATAGTTTATGGTGTATTTATAACATTTTAGTTTGTCGTTTATTTAATTATGTATTTAACAGAATCATCCTGTTAATGTCTTCACCAATTATAATGCCATTTTTTATAAAAATAATTCAAATGCAGAGAAAGCTTTTTCTCTTTAGTTATTCAAATATTATTTAAATAAATAATTCCCCTTCTTCTTGATAACAACATTATGCGTAATTATAAATTCTCATTTTTCTTGAAAGTAATAACAGACTTCGTGGCAAAGTCCGCCATAACTATTAGTGATTATTTTTAAGTTCCTAAAGCAATGAAAAATTGATACGATTTGCAGCCAAGATTAACATGAACGTTCTAAATTCCTTTGATAACACCGTTCAAAGAAAATAAAAGAAAATAGAAATTTAACATTTTCTATTTACTTTTTTGAGATGACTTTATGTTCATTTTCTTATTCTGTAATTTCTCTATATAGATTAATAATTTGTTTAATAAAATTGAAATTATATGTCACGTGTATAAATAGATGAAATACAATAACATATACTCCTGTATCGTTCGTGCACTTCATCCAAATTCATCACATAATTATATATTTCATAAGTTGGACTGTTAATCCACGTATGTGTTTCCACATATGCTTAAGCGATAAGAAATGGTAAAGTGGATCAGTATATACTGGCAATATATATGTAATCAAAAACTTATATCTCTGCAACTGATAAGGGACCGACACCGATCAATTGTTCTCGGATAAACAACTCTGAAAAATGAATTTGTAGGGCATCATAAATAAGATAGTACCGACACCCAAAGGAACATAATTACATATGCACATACGCCGAAAATCGAACCTAACTTTAGTCATATAATAGCAGAAGGTAGAACCAATGACAGATTCAGTTAGAGTTAGAGATAAAAACCAATGATAAGGCCACTGACCAAGCAATCTCCGTCGCCAAAGTAAACGAGAGCATTTTACAATTATATACACTGATGCATTCTCAGAACAATCATTAGAACTTAAGAAAATATGTACACAAAACATGATGGAGGGACTGTTCGTTAAGTGGTGAATTATCCCATCGAAAGTGCAGTAGAGAGAAAGGGACATAACGTGTTCATTTTATAGTGCACGCACACATACATAATCACTAAACGGGCACACTACATGAGTCCATGCAGCAGTTATATATGAGTGCTCTAATAACTAGTAAAAATTAACTCTTTTTGTTGTTTAAAACTTACCTTTGGTTGATTTCAATTAAGTGTATTGATAGAGGATGATGCAAAAGCCTTTTTGTTACTAATTCTAGATATAATATACCCTCTTTACTGACTTCAATAAGTTTTCTTGACTACCAATCAATGGGGGTTAAAGCTTCAGAACCACTGCCAACCAGTGCCACTGAAGACACCTCAAAGTTGTCTATATTTACTCATAAATTATATTATTTCTGTGTGCAATTAATTCTCTCTGTATCCATCACAATTTTACTAGTCGTGGTTAACTTTTTAATTTAACTATTGGTTTAAATAAAAGAATAAACCAATTACTTTTTTCCAATTTTTCACTTTTCCCAGGGAAAGCAGCCATGGTTGAAAGTCAAATTTATACTGTCAGCCATACCCAGGTTGTGAGGCGATTTAAGGCAAAAATTTGACATTTCTGAGGTGAAATTACAACGGCAGTAATGCCAACCCAAATAAAATTATTATATTATCAGATACTTAAGAAAGTATAGGAACTTACGACAAAACAGGTTATATTTAAATGAATATGAATAAATGTGAATAATGAATATGATCCTTATTTATTTACTTAATATATGTCAGACCTATGACGTTTCAGTTGTTTTGCTCAAATGCATTGACTGCAGCTCTGTCCCTTTTATCATCTCTCAGACGACAAATTTAATGCGGCTTCGTATTTGAGGTAAGCTTGGCATCCCTGTAAGTTATGTGGTAGCTGTCCCAACGCGACTTCATTCCGATTGTGAGTTTCATTCCGAAAAAAATTAAAAATAAATCGGTAATAAATATTGTAGTGGATAACTAAATAATTTTAAATATGAATAATCTTGGCCCAAAAAAAGACGGTAGTCCAAATGTGGAGTTCTTTCAATCGCCGGAGACCCTGCAAGGCTTCGAATCCATCCGTTTGTGGTTGCAGAAAAATTGTAAAAAAGTAAGTATAGACATAAACTGCATAGGCTTTCCTCCAAATGAAAAGTACTTACGTTTACATTTTTTAAAATGGACTTTTTAGTATTTGGCCAATAGTCCGGAACCTATTACTAAAGAATCCCTTGCACAGTTACTGATTCAGTTTTTGCAATATGTTGAAGCAAAATTGGGAAAATCCACGCCAGATCCGCCTGCAACCAGAATTCCGGTATAATAAAATATATATCCCAATAACAATATGTTTTGATATAATAATATATTATCATTTTAGATGCGATGTTTTCTTGATTTTAAACCGGGTGGTGGTCTCTGCGTAATTTTTTCTACAATGTTTCGTTTCCGCTCGGAACAGCGAGGCAAGAAATTCGATTTTTCGATTGGGAAAAATCCTACCCGGAAAGATCCCAATGTTCAACTTCTTATTGATATAGAACAGGCACTTGTGGAAGCTGATCTCTATCGCATACCCTACATTTATATACGTCCAGAGATAGAGAAACCATTTGCCACACGCCTTCGTGAAATCCTTTCTACCCGTCGTGTAGAAATTGTAACAGATGAGGAAGATGCAACACATATTATATATCCCGTTGTTGATCCTCATCCCGATGAATATGCTCGGCCAATTTTTAAACGTGGCCATCATGTAATGCTACATTGGTACTATTTCCCTGAGTCGTACGATACTTGGTCATCAAATTCGTTTGACTTACCGGACAATTTTCCAGAAAATCCTGAATCCCCAGCAGAACGCTGGAGAGTCTCAGCATCATGGATTTTAGATCTGGAGCAATACAATGAATGGATGGCTGAGGAAGACTATGAAGTAGATGAACATGGTAAGAAAAAAATGCACAAACAACGCTTGTCCATCGACGACATCATGTCATTTGCTGATGACAAGAAGAAATCAAGCTCCAAACAAAAACGTCGTCGGTCTCCATCACCATCAGTCTCCAAACCGGGTAAACGCAAACGTTCGCCAGCAGTGTTGCACAAGAAATCAAGAGCTGAAGATGATGACGAAGATTTAACACGGGATATGGACGATCCACCAGCTGAACCAAATGTTCAAGAAGTAGTTAAATCTTCAACAATTCAATGCACTGCCAGTCCAGCACCAGCGGCAAAATCCCGAGGCGACAATGAGATGTTGCCAATTAAAGGTAGAAGTGAAACCATGAAATTGTTAAAAAGCCTATAGATTTTAAATCCGTAAATTTTAGGTGGATCACTAACAGACTTGGATGATGAAATGACTGGGGGAAGTGCAGCTCACGCACTCTCCACTTGTGATGGTGACAATTCTCAAACAGGGAAAACCAGTGATAATAGCAATACACAGGAATTTGCATCATCCGTTAAAGAAGATATGGAAGATAACGTTACCGAGCAGACGCATCATATAATTGTGCCATCGTATTCTGCTTGGTTCGATTATAATTCAATTCACGTTATCGAAAAACGTGCAATGCCTGAGTTCTTTAACAGTAAAAATAAATCCAAAACACCCGAGATATATATGGCGTATCGAAATTTTATGATTGATACCTACAGGTTAGTAAAAAATTACAGGACTAATATATTTTAGGTTTTGAGTAATTTGGTGTAATAAAATATTTGTGTCGGATATAGAGTAATGTAATTGAACCGTTAACATGTTTTTGTTTCCACTTGATGTCTCTATAGATTAAATCCAACTGAATACTTAACTAGCACCGCTTGTAGACGTAATTTGGCCGGCGATGTTTGTGCTATTATGCGCGTTCATGCTTTTCTTGAGCAGTGGGGTTTAATAAATTATCAAATTGATGCCGATTTACGCCCGACACCTATGGGTCCACCACCAACATCACACTTCCATATTTTATCTGACACGCCGTCCGGGCTGCAGTCACTTAATCCTCAAAAAACTCCACAACCATCTGCTGCAAAGGCTTTACTCGATTTAGATAAGCAGAAGGAAAAGAAGGAAAATTCTGCAGAGGCCGACAAGCCCCTTAGTGGAGGTGTTACTATTAAAACAGAAGCTGTAGAGAATGGCTCCACTGTAGGCCAGTTTGGTTTAAAACTTGATCAATACGCTAAAAAACCAGCCGCTATGAAAAATCGTACAGCCGCCAGCATGTCCCGCGAATGGACTGATCAAGAGACTTTACTTTTACTAGAGGGCTTAGAAATGTATAAAGACGACTGGAATAAAGTTTGTGAACATGTGGGTACTCGAACGCAAGATGAGTGTATTTTGCATTTCCTTCGACTGCCTATTGAAGATCCATATTTAGAAGAGGATGGAGGTTTCTTAGGGCCTCTCGGTTGTCAGCCGATTCCATTTAGCAAATCTGGCAACCCTATTATGTCAACAGTAGCATTTTTGGCTTCGGTAGTCGATCCCAGAGTAGCGGCAGCTGCCGCAAAAGCAGCGATGGAGGAATTTGCTGCAATCAAGGTAATTTGATAATAGTTGTTTTCCTCTGATTGACAAAGAAAAGAAAATTAGAAAATATGTTTATTCGATGCATCCCAACTTCTTATGTGGAGATATATCATTAATTGATAACCTCAACTCCTTAGGACGAAGTACCAGCAACGATTATGGATAACCACATGAAAAATGTTGAGAAGGCTTCAGCTACTGGCAAGTTTAACCCTGCCTATGGCCTCGCAAACAGTGGCATTGCTGGAACTGGAGTAGACAAGGAGGATGAAGAACAGAACACCGCTTCTACAACGGCTCCTACAGAGGAAGATTTGAAGGACTTCTCAAGAAAAGATTTAGGTGATTAATGTTTAGGCTAATGTGATTTATTATGCAAGTGATTACCTCGGTTCAGACGTTCCAAAATTCTTATCATTCTCTTTTCATTTGGCACCTTGTTTTAACAAGAAAATAACGTATACTGAGTGACTATAGTTTTGCTTAACTTTTTTATTTCAATTTTAAAATGATCAATTTTTTCCTATTCTATTGGTTCACCCAACTTTACTTCCTCGCTTTGTCCTGCATGTCTAAATCTTTCCTCCAGATGATCGCAAGTCCAGAACATGTGATGCTAGATCTAAGCCTGACTCTGAGACTGAGTTTATAAAGGATGATGATAAAAGAAGTGAATCAATTGAAATGGTAAATCCCAATGAATCTAATTCAACTTCTTTTCCTTCAGACGATAAAGAAATTAAATCCGAGGATATGAGTGAAAATGATGGTGGAGTTACAAAAGAAACCGAAGGTAACAAATCGTCAGTATTCAATGAAGCAAATGTACAAACTGCCGCAGCAGCGGCCTTGGCTTCGGCTGCTGTAAAAGCAAAACATTTGGCTGCGTTAGAAGAGCGCAAGATAAAATCGCTAGTTGCGCTACTAGTTGAGACTCAGATGAAGAAGTTGGAAATTAAACTGCGCCATTTCGAGGAGCTTGAAACTACAATGGAACGAGAACGAGAAGGACTCGAGTATCAGCGACAACAGTTGATAACTGAGCGTCAGCAGTTTCATCTAGAACAATTGAAGGCTGCTGAATTTCGTGCCAGACAACAGGCCCATCACCGCATGCAACAGGAACAGCAATGGCAGAGCGGATCATCTGGAATAAACTGTGGTGGAAATCCAAGTAATCAGTCTTTATCAACAGGAACGAACTCTGTGACCGGAGGAACCCAAATACCACCGTCAACTGTCGCAACAACAGTGGCAGGGGTTCCAAACGCATCGTCTCAGCAGTCTAGCGCAGCGTCTGCATCATCGGGTGGTGCTCAGCAGACTTCCACAATAGGTATAGCGTAGACAATACATTAAAATTTACTGTTCATTTTGACAAAATCATTGTAGACACAGCAAGGCCTCCAACACCATCATCAACTACATCAGCAGGAGATATTGCAAATTCTCCGCTTCCAACAAATATTGCACCACAGTCGATGCCGCCTGTAACTACTTCACAGCTGCCATCGACGATTCCATCAATTCAGGCAAATAATAATCCCCCAGCCCCGCAATCTTAATTATTTTTCTGCATTTAAATTTCAAAAAATTAGCTACCAAGTCTTCTCTCAACGCTCTATCCGCGTGTAATGAAGATAAAATTACATTACAATTTTTCTTTGCAGTTGTATTTCAATTTTTCTCATTCTCTTACTATCACTCTCATACCATTATCACTCTCTCATCATAATGATGTGGCTCCCGGAAAATATTTTATTCAATTTATATTCTCCCAATGTAGTCCATGTTAAATTTACATATTCATCTAGTAATTTACGTTCCGTACTTGAGTATTTCAAATAAAATATTCTTTTATTCTGAAGCCGTTTTTGTCTCTTCATGTCATTATTGACGGTGGTTTTCTATAGGATTTGAATTTGTACAAACGCTACGTACTATAGCCAATATATACATAGGTCTTAATCGCCACAACATGAATCAATTAAATGAGCGTAGATTTCAACCAGATAACACAGGGTCCTTGTAAGTAAAACGAAACGAATGGACAGGCTGCAATGCTGGTTTCGACGAGACTAGAGTTGAGTGTCATTTTCGTAACTGTGTCCTAATCACCGCGATTTCAAAATCGCTGATAACTGTCCTTGTGTGTAAATTTTTTCTCCTCATTTTAGCTGTCACTGCCAAGAACGGTCCTTGATGAGCAACGAACTTGAGACCAGTGATTTTCGTGCTTCTGTACATTATTTTTTAACTCTAGCAACGACAGGTGGAGCGCTCGTTTTTAAATGATTAACATGGAACCAGTGATTTTGGTTTCTTTATAGTATTCCACGTTAATTCAATAAAACAAAAAAAAAAATAGATAGACGGAAAGAGAAAAAATGGTTAGAGAGAATGAGGGCCGAACCTCTTAAAATTCATCACCGCCAAAAATTCATAAATTTGATGTTTATAAAATACACTTTGTGCCACCCCTTTCGGACTCATGTCAGTCTAACATATGCCCCAAATCCGTTTAATTACGTATGCTATCGATTAACGCAGTCACTTCAAAATCCACTCCTCCCTCACATAACCAAAATGCGTTTCATGGCATTTTCTATCGATTAGTGCAAAGTAATTTTTATTAGAAACCACCCCCTCCGCTCCTTCCATGAGACCATGACCGCGTCAACCTGGTTTTAAAAGCGTGTCGCGACATTTCCTAATTATCTTCATTTTTAAAAAATTCGTCATAAGATGCCGAAATGATAGTCTTCGATTAGTAAGCCTTCCAATGATTGGTAGTTTCTACAATGGATTTAGGGCGAACGAAAATTCCCGAAATCAAGTAACTCCAACAAATTTAAATGGTTAAGTTTAAAATTTAAAATAGAAAACATATTTCTGTCTATATCTTCTTTAAACATTCTGGTAATTTTTTGATTGATGTAGAACTGAAATTTTTTAAATGTTGATGTTTTGATGAACCGTGGTTTCATTTCTAACTGGTGGTAGTAGCGAAGGCACCTTTGATTCAGTTACCATTTTTATGTCGTACAGATAGTATTTTCAGCCCCTGCTCCGACTTGGCGATCCTTAAGGTTAATAACCGCGTTATTACACAATGCGAAACTATGCTGCTTTTTCGATTCAGTTCTGTGTTTGCTCTCATTTTTCTCTGCTTTGTGAGCTTATAGATAAGCAGCAGATAAAATCTCGTTGGGCACGAATAAACAAACATTATTAGTGCGTATCAGTGCATTCCAGGCAAAAACTGGATGCCGTGGCCGGGTGCCGGTTGAGGGACAGTACCGAAACAGCTAGTGAATAAAACACGAGGAAGGAATCTTTCGCTTGGGTGTGAATGAAGCGGCATGGTAATAATTTATTCAGTAACATTCTGGACGTCGTTTAGGGAGGGGGTATTCAAATTGCGTGCTTGGAAAAAACTCATACGACTATGTCGTAAACCTTTTTATTAAAGAGAAAACAAAATAACCGAAAAGAACGAGTGTGTGCCATTCGTCAAGGTCTTTTCCTTAGGCCTTCTAATCCCTTTTCCCTTTATTAGTCGCTTTTTGAAATTGTCATATTAAAATAAAAATTAAAATTTAAATTAAAGATTAATGTAATTAATATATTACAGAAAATTATGTTATTACATAATTACACAAAGGTACAATTTCGGGCACGCAATTATAATAAAAATGAATGTTCACGTTAGCGATTCAGTTGGACACATTTTGTATATCACGAAGTTTGGAAATCACTACCCAAAATCTCCGTGATTGAAGATAGCAATCACTGGGAGGAACGTTTCAACATATCCAGGGATTTATAGCATTCAAAACTTTCGTCAGCTTCCTTAGATAGTGTTTTCCGAGGGAAAGTTCTCTTGTTCTTGTTTTTCACTAGCTGTTTTGTTTCTAGCACTCAAAAAATGGAATGCACTGGTAACTAATAATAACATTTGCTAATTTCGTGCCAACCGAATTTTTATCTGGCGCTTATCTAAAAGCTTTCAAAGTTCAGACAAATTGCGGAAAACAAAAAGGAAATAAAGAAATGCCTTCGTTTCGTTTTGCGGGCTAAAACATTAAGTAGAGACTACAGCAAGATTACTAAACTACATTATCTCAAATGCTAAAATTACATGGGCTCTTATAGTTATCGCGATAATTACCGGCTGTATTAACTTAAAGCCGAAATTTTTCTTACTCCCCTAATTTGTTGCTTCCCGCTCCCAAGTCTCTGTTTAATGATTAAGGACCTAAAATCTTCATTAACTGGGCTTAGATTTGAAACGCTTGAACTTAAATGTCAATCAGTTGCACGCACACGCTAATGAGACAAACACCAAAACTCTTTTAATCAAAGCTAAGCATTACTCAGTTAATTATGGAAATTTATCAGCTGTCCTTTGATATCGGTCAACGAAATATATATTTCAATCAGCTGATTGTAGATCTTAATCATAAATCCCAATTAGTTGCTGATAAATTTTGAGAGGATGAGCTCAGGTCATACTTAGCTTCGTTTCGAAAAGAATCAGGTGATTCGATAACTAGAAATGTTCGACGATTTGGTCTTGCTATGTTTTATATTCGTGTGACACCTTGTTTGAATTTTTATAAATGAGCGGCCCACCTGCCAGTTGATATTCCTTCTTCAAGCGAGTCATATTTATACTATACAGCTTTCGTAAATTTTTGCGGGTATTGTAACTGCATTTTTTATATTTTCAAAAGTAAAACCCAAATAATACATTCTTAGATTGTTTTCTTCTGTATCCCCGTAATATTTAATTACCAAATTATATAGTATAATGAGATGTCATTAAAGCCAATTTGACCGATGATTACATTCTCTAAAGCGATATATTGAAAATTTACGTTAATCATTTATTACAATTTTCTTACTAAAAGAAATACACATTGTGTCTGAAGAATCGTTTATTTCGCCGTGATACACTTATCATGTATTGCGTTCTATAGAGCCAAATCCTTAACAATCCAAAAAATTTGCAGCCATCAAAAGCTCCAAAGCAATTTCCGGGGCAATTGGGAATTCAGGGATTTCTGTTGAACTGTTCGTATAACGCACTTTGTAAGTGAAATACATACAAACTTTTTGTAGAACATGAGATGGTATTTCCCTAAAATGTACTTCATTAGCTTCATTCTCGGCAAATTGACCAGGACCTGATAGCATCGCTTTAATGGTTCCAGATGTGAGAGCGTGTTCACGTTTTACGATAAATGCATGGCCATCGGATGATAAAAGTTTCACGTACATGGCATCCGGTCCCTCACAACCTCCATAGATGGTGTCGATTACTTGATCCTCCATTTAGTACGTTTTTTGTAATTTACTTCTAATAAACCAAAGATTAGCTACTAAATGTCATTAAAACCAAAGATAAAAGTCAAAAGTTATTGATAGACAGATCGACGTGATGATAGCAACGTTTGTCGAAGGCAAAAGGGGTGATGTACATACATGTGGAAGGTATTGTTTTAAATTGGGCAAATTTTCTCATTTTTAGTTCAAATAAAAATAAATCAAATTAAAATAAACGATTAGTTTTTATTAGTTATGAAAAACAAAGCACGCAACAACAAAAGTGGAATGTAATTCAAATTTTTTTAAAATTTATTAATTAATAATAATTGCAGCAATAATTGAAGCTTACAAAATTCACCCATAATTAGATAGTTTGGCTATAATTGAAGACCTTTGAGCGTGCGTTAATTATAATAACGTATATTTACAGAATGAATTTTAAAACGCTTTTTCAACACTAACTGTTTTTAGCATGGAATCGTTTGCTATCTTCCGAATGATTACTATATTCGCATAACGTGAAAATTTGTTGATTGAGTGGATTATTGCTTACCTCATCTATTTTACGAAGTCATAAGGATCAGGTTCCCTAAAAATGGTCTCAGATTGGGATGAAATTAAACGATTGGCTGCTGATTTTCAAAAGGCACAACTTACGTCGACATTACAAAAGTAAGTTGTTCCTAGGCATTGTTCGAAGAATGTAAATAGCAGGTGAAAAATGAACACAATGAATTCGATTTTACACGTACTTATCCTTTGTGAATTAGTGCTATTTCATAATTATCATTTACTTAAGATTATCGGAGCGTAATTGTATTGAAATCGTGTCCTTGCTAATTGAGAAGAAGTTGGTTGATGTGGTCTTTACGAATGATGGCAAAGAATACATAACACCAGAACACCTCAAGCGGGAAGTTTTAGATGAGTTGTATGTAAATGGGGGACGTTTAAATTTGGTGGAAGCTAGCAGAATATTAAACGTTGATTTATCTAGGGTATGCTGTATTTAAAAATAAATCAGAGCAATTAGTCCTCTTATGCATAGACTTCAAATTTCTAGATCGAGGACGTTGCGAAAGTGATTGCAGCTGAAGATACAAATATTCACTTTGTGCTTGGCCAACTTATTAGTGAGGACTATATCACAAATATAGCTCAAGAAATCAATGAAAAGCTAATACAGAAAGGCGAAATCTCTATTTCTGATCTAACAGTGCAATTCGATTTGCCTTCGGAATTTTTGCAACATGATGTTGTTGAAAAAAATCTGGGTAAAATTATTCGTGGTCGTCAAGATGTAACAAATCCTCGTAACTTCTTTACGCAAGCTTACATTCAGCGTTGCAAGGCCAAAATACGAGGAGCTTTAGCTGCGATTATCAGACCAACTAATGTGGCTACAATACTTCAACAAATAAACGTTCCGGAGAAGATATTTCATTCGATTCTGGATGAAATAGCACCTGCAGGTCAAGTGACTTCGCGAATTGCGAATGCTCAATATGTTCCTCACATCTACGCTAAAATGCAGGTAAATGCTACTCCTCATTTTGCTGCTTTTCAATTTTTGAAGATGTCCTCAATGTCTTAGCACGATTGGGTGAATTCCTTTTATTGCCAAAACGGTTTCCTGGATTATGATAGTATTGCTAAATTAGAAATATCTGACGCCAAGCAATTTATTCAACTCACATTTCCAACTGAGGAATTTATTTTCCTCAAACGATGTGCCATAGGATCTAAAATAATTGACTTGACTGTGTTAACGGCTCTTAATGAATGCAGTGCTTCTAGGAGTTATGTAGACCTATCAACAATATTGCCATTCAGTATGTCTGAAGAAGACCTTGAAGATTTCGGAGCCATAATAGCAGAGAAATGTACTTTACCCCGGGGCAGTCTCATATTTTTATCTAATGTTGGTTCGTAACATGATCAAAAGCTTAAGATAATTAAAATTTGTTAGCTTAACCAACTTCATTAATCTTATTTTCAGTCTTTTCTCAGCAGTTTTTAGCCGATCTTATACAGCCATGCAAAACTGTAGCCTGCAATAATGCTAAATCGGCCATTGAAAAAGGGTCGTATCAACAATACTTAGTAGAAAAACAATTAAATGCTTCTAAAAATATTACCGATACTCGTCATTCTATTCGATCAAAGATAGAAGAAACAAAGCCAGATAAACGTGAGGAACGACGCAAAAAAGCGTCAACGGGTAAAGCAGGTGGTGGTGGTCAGGGTCGTGAAACAAAAACTAAATCAATTAAGAAACGTACGAGTGGTCGTGGTGGACGTGTTGATTATGAAGAAGAAGATGATGAAATTGAAACTCATAATAAAAAAGTTGGGGCACTGGAATTAATTACTATTGATGAAATTACCGAAATTATTGAAAATAAATTGAAGGAGGAGGGTTTGGAAATGTTGGCACTACCTGTTGCTGAACTTTATCACAAGTAATTGATTGTATTTTTATTGTTTTCGATGAACAAAATTAAAATAATCACTCAAATTAATTCATATTATTCTCAGAGAGTTGAATCATCTAGCTCTAGCGGAAGCTCAAAAACTTGAAATGACTCCTCAAACAAATCGCCGTCAAACGCACACAGCCATTCAGGAAAAATTAAACAATTTATTAATTGATATACGTCTGTTTGAGAAAGGTCTAAAAGTAAGTAATCCGGCGGTAAATATTAAGGCATATATATATATATATATATATATATATATATATATATATATATATATATATATATATATATATATATATATATATATATATATATATATATATATATATATATATATATATATATATATATATATATATATATATATATATATATATATATATATATATATATATATATATATATATATATATATATATATATATATATATATATATATATATATATATATATATATATATATATATATATATATATATATATATATATATATATATATATATATATATATATATATATATATATATATATATATATATATATATATATATATATATATATATATATATATATATATATATATATATATATATATATATATATATATATATATATATATATATATATATATATATATATATATATATATATATATATATATATATATATATATATATATATATATATATATATATATATATATATATATATATATATATATATATATATATATATATATATATATATATATATATATATATATATATATATATATATATATATATATATATATATATATATATATATATATATATATATATATATATATATATATATATATATATATATATATATATATATATATATATATATATATATATATATATATATATATATATATATATATATATATATATATATATATATATATATATATATATATATATATATATATATATATATATATATATATATATATATATATATATATATATATATATATATATATATATATATATATATATATATATATATATATATATATATATATATATATATATATATATATATATATATATATATATATATATATATATATATATATATATATATATATATATATATATATATATATATATATATATATATATATATATATATATATATATATATATATATATATATATATATATATATATATATATATATATATATATATATATATATATATATATATATATATATATATATATATATATATATATATATATATATATATATATATATATATATATATATATATATATATATATATATATATATATATATATATATATATATATATATATATATATATATATATATATATATATATATATATATATATATATATATATATATATATATATATATATATATATATATATATATATATATATATATATATATATATATATATATATATATATATATATATATATATATATATATATATATATATATATATATATATATATATATATATATATATATATATATATATATATATATATAAGTTGTTCTTTTGTGGGAGAACTTTTTCAAGAGGAGAAATTGTCACCAACCGTAAATAAAAAAGCTATTTTTTATAGTTCCATCGAGAAACCGATTAAATATTATAAGGTAATTAGTTTTATAAGATTCTTGCCTCTTTCAGCTCTTTCCTCATGATGTTCAAGCACAACTTGTTAAATATTTATTGAAGTCTATTGGAAACGATGTGTGCAATGAATTAACTCTTTATGTTGCCAGTGAATGCAATTTGAACTTGCAGAACATTACAAATTTAAATATAGATCAACGTAATAAAATTGCTCTCGACTGCGGTGAGTTAAATATTTTCTTGCCCTTCTAAATAGAATTAATTTAAATTATGTTTTCTCACCGACAGCCGATGAATATAAAACGCCTCTCATCGAACTCAATAAAACCACAACTAAAACTGTTGAGGATTTTATGAATGCAACTGAAACTGTGATGAGAGCATGCAGTATGATTATTAAAAAAGTGGATAAGAAAAAAGATCGTTTGATAATTATGCAACATAAAGAGAAACTATGTCAGCAATTGCAGACAACGTCGGAGCCTGCTCTAGTGTTACATTTAACTACTTTAATTCTTTTTACCACTATTTCCGGTTGTATAATTCATGCTTCCGGTAAATTTGTTTCAAATATATTGAGCTTTATACATTCTCATTTGAGCAACACGGATTATGAGCTATTATTGAAGTACCATGGTAAGTTATATCGCTATTTAGTAATAAATTGCAAGGAAATAAAAATGTTTTATTTGCAGATTTAGTAATTAAACTTCTTCAAGCCGATGATTCAACTGACGAAGCTAAACACATTCGTGAATTATTAGAGAGTTTACAGGAAAAAATTAAGCATTTGGCAACTACGTTCGAAAAATCAATATCCTCCAAATCGGATTAGAAAATTTTGAATTTTTTGTGAAATTAAATCAAGTCAAGTCGTACTTATTAGTAGTCTCCTTATTTAGTAAAACCGAAATTGCTATATTATTTCTGCTAATTATTCCTTATATGTTTTGTATATATAAAAATAAAATAAGATCATTTTCAAATAAAAGCAATAGACTTCAGCAGCTATTTCAATTTTATTTTAATATCGAATCAGGAACAAACTCGTATAATCCAAATTAAATATTCGTTTAAAATTTATTATAAATTGTATAATTTATAATTTTAGGAATATATGTAAAAATCATATTCGTTTTTCGGCAAATTTCATTAATTGAGTAAAACTATTGTAGTGCGTTAAGCACACTTAGGCTCACTAAAATTGTAATTTGTTTTATGGATTTTATGCAATTTTTCTCAACAATTCAAACTCACGAAGTTTGTGCATATTATTTGAAGAAATATTTCATGCTTCACTTAAAGAAACCAATGCTTTAGAAGTCATATGATCGCGAAAATTGTTATAGACTTATTTATTGAATTAACTTAGAGACTCTGGACTTCTTGTAATTATATTTTAAATTTCAATTTTTCTTAGTTTAGAATATTTTTGTAATATAGAAATTATTGACTAAATATATTTACAGGGTTTGAAACATCAAATTCAATCAATAGATTAAAAAACAAGAACATTGGTTCGATATAAGTTTTGCGTACGTTTTTAAAACACTCGATTTTTACGACTAGTAACTGTGAAGTCGTTGCAAAATTTGCTTAGCTCTTTCCAATGATTGTCTGAAAAGAAAAATTTCAAGTTTAGTATTAGCTAAGTAGTTAGAGCGTTTTTCTTACATATGCAGTGGATTTTTTGTATCACAAGTTTCTAATATCTGCTTAACGAATAATATAAAAAGGTTTAAATTGTCCAACGTTTCGGATTCGGGCTGCAGCCATACTGTAGGCAATGTGTTCACAATAATATAAGCTTTGCTCAAGGCATCGTTAGCAGTGCAGACCTAGAGAATATGGGTAGAAATAATATTGAGATTATCTATTATTACTAAACATATATTCCCAGAAATACCCTCATTGCCATTAACAAATAACGGTTTAGTAACGAAGCAATTGCCAGCTCTCTTAAAGGTTTATCTGCTATTATACCCTGCCAACTAAGAAAGTTTCTAAATAATTTCAAACCGCTGGAAAACTGACGTTGGAAAAATGAAGTTTTGGCTTCTTGTATTCTGTGTCAAAGAGATATTTATTTAATATAAAATATTAACTGATTAAGCCACAAATCTTTTCAGGTACTTACTGTTTGGGAAATATTGGTATAAAGACATCGTTCTCCAAAGCTGTTTTCATTTTATTTAAAATGGTACTGAATAATTGTTGTAATGTCTTAGAGGTTTCTTTTAATGGGAAATCACGTCCTAAACGGCTTATACAACCGATCAGCCGTAAGGTCTGGGTCGTGGAAAGAGGATCCCAGCATAAGTTAATTATTTCTAAAAACAAAAATTAAATTTAAAACTAATTCATTTTATCAACAAATCTTAAAAACGCACCAGATAATTTTGGTAATATAATTTTTTCAATAATTATTGGAACTAAGTTAACATCTGGATCAGATTTTAAGGACTCCTCCGTCTCCTGCTCGTTCCAAGCATACACCATACAAGCGGTATACCAATCCATTTTATCAATGTCTTTATAGTCCTCATTTAAGGGTGACCAATTGAGAATTTCCATGCGTACTAATGGCCCGATAATCTGAAATTGATTCATAATTTCGAAAGCAAATCGTTAACTAAATGGTTAATATACCTTCGGAAGGCATAAACTAACAAAAGCATCTTGATATGATTCTATATCGGTTTTACGCCATGTATAAAATTTCATGAGAATTAATTCAATTTTGCAGAAATCATCATTCACATCAACAAATATTTCTTCAGCTTGTATTGCTAAATTATCTGCATAAAATACAAAATCACAAACGCGTTTAATTAATTTAAATGTACTGTACGTATGTTTATTAACTATTCAAACCTAATGTTGATTTGTATTGCTCCATATAATGATCTGATGTCTCATCATCACTTGACATACCATCCAGGTGCGTCGCTAGCATATCATTCTTCTCACGCTCACAACGCCGGCGTGTACGCCTGCCCTCACGTTCTGCTGCACGACGTATCTGCTCTTCATTATCACCACCCACTCGTCGAGATGATGTAGGTTCTGTTTTTAAAAAATAATGCCGAAATGAACAATAATATAAATTTCTATATCATGCTATTTACTCAAAGTTTCAGCCATTTCCTTTGCTTGATCACGTACATCTTGCCGTCTTCGTTCTACTAATGAAACTTCATGCTTTGATATTGCTTGCATTGTCATCTTCTCCAAATCATTTATTGTGGGAGTCTTTCCAATAATTAATAATTAATTTATTTTAGTCACACGAGTAAGAAGTCAACAAACGAATATTTGTTAATTATTTACACAACGTATAACTTTAATGCAAGAACCTAGCATCAAACCATACCAGTTTCTAGGTGGTTATGATTTTTTTATGTTATTAATTTTCTCTTATCAAACACAATCGGTTAGTCAACATGGACTCTTCAACACAGGGATACTGATATTAGCAAAGGCGTGCACCGTCCACTGATAAAGATCAAACTAGAAATTTATATTACGGGTTTAGGATACATAAGTTTCTTTAGATTCTTTCTTTGGGCTTATATTTATTTGGACTTAGAATATATTAGACTCCCACCCAGCCATATATGGTTGAACAGTAACAGTAATGATTCAAAAAAAAAAATCCCCATAAAATATATCTTCAAAATCTATTTCTCTTCAAAATCTATTGGATAATATCTATTGGATAATATTTAACCAATGCCAAATTAAAACCAATCTTGAAATCAATCAAGAAATAAGTAAATACAAATATTCTCTCCTTAGCTATTGGTACAACAGCCAAAGTAACTACCAGTGCGTTTCAAATTGATCGTGATAAAATATTGAAATATTTATCGGTTTATCCTCTGATGATCTTTATAGAATAATTTACCTTACCTTTTCATTTAAGCAATCTATGAGATCTGTTACATAACATTTCACTTCCTGATAAAAACGATATTTCGCCGCAACAGTTGGGGCGTTTTGAGTGCAATTCATTTGTTCCATCTGCAATACTCTTAATTCGTTTGTGAGTCGCCCAATATCAGATAAATGTTGTATGTTCAGTTCCTTTAATTTATTTAACCTGTTAAATAAAATTGGGCTATAGTTTCCTAATTGTATTTTTATTTTCTGTCCATCTGACCTTGAGCTGATTGCGTGTTTTATCTCGTTTGGTGAACGCAATGTTTGCATTTTGGCTTTATCTTTTTTTGTTTTTGTTGCGGCCAATAATTGTTTTGGTTTTTCCAAAGCATTCTTCGCATAAGCCTGTTCCAACAGAGTGAATGTTGATTGCGGTGTTTTGCCATAATCAATCGCACTCGAAGTTGATTTGATAACAAAACGGGAAAGAACAGATTCCTGTTGCGCTGTAACCAATTGAGCCCCTGTGACTCCTTTGCGAATTTGTTGCGTTTCCCAATCATTTCTTTCAATATCAGAATCTTCGTCAGAGGCTTAAGGAAGGAAATTGAAAAAATTAAAGCCACTGTAGCATTTTAAGCAGCAATCTTTAGAACTGAAAAACTGTTGCTATCTCCCTGAAGTTGTATCTCTCAAAAAGTTGCTGATACATACAATCATGTTCTACGGAATAAAATTGTTCACGGCGCTCTTCTAGTTCCTTGGCACCACTGATAATATTCATATCAACGCGCTCCTCATCGTCACTGTTTTCTCCTTCAATATCTTCCCGTGCTAAACGGCTGGATTTTTTTGGTACTTCTTTTGGTTCTTCAACCGGGATGGAATCCGCTGTCGGAGAATCGTAAATTTAAGCTTTGAAAACGTTTCTATGTACTTTAGTTTACCTTGCTCTCTAGCTTTTTGCCGACGTTTTCGCGCTGCATGAATCATAGCTGCATCTGGTATGGAACCACTTTCCAACATTTGCTTTAAATGCTCTGGTTTTGAAAAACGATGTCGTCCTTCAGATTCGACATCACTATGTACTTGTTCCTCAAATTCCTCGTCAGATAAATCATTACGGCCAGCACAGATTGCAGCACGTCCATTCAAAATAACATCCGGTTCAGATTTCTTGACCACAAGCTGTGAACAAATGTTTAAACACAATTAAAATTGCTATCATTACTATCCACAACACATGGAAAAATTACATAAAAGCTAGGAAAAGATTGCCCATATAATTGATTGTAAAAGCAAAGGTAAGAGATAATAAATATCAATTTGAAAAAATATATTCCTAAACGAATTGATATTCTTTATATATCAAGTATCAAGTGCCAAAGGACACTAAATGACATGCCTAAATGGATATCTGCAAAAATTGGAAAAACAAAATCATATCTCACGAAACTCTAGTTCTTCGTCTTTTACCAAACACAAATTACGAATAAAATCGTATAATTAGCCTCTTGTGTTCTTCCAGCTTAATTCTAATTATGAATTTTTCCAATTACAAACTAATTCCTAGCTATATCGCCTTGAACTATTGACATAGTTCTGCACGAAAAAGCTTTTGTGCACAATCTTTAATATTGTTGTTGCTTGTAGTTTTAGATTTTTATATTTGTAAAAAATTGATCATAATAACCTTACCACAAAGTCGTCTGTGCGAATTTCTGTTTGGATACTATCAGATTTTTTACTTTTATTAATTTCTGTGGAGACTGAACCAGAATTGATGGCACTCGATGTTGATGCCCTTGATGTTGATTTATTTATATATTTACTAATCTCTGAGGAATTACGGTTGTCTTTATCACACAGATTTGAACCTAAAGTATTTGAAGAACCCCTGTGTCGGTTTTCATGCTGCTGCGTCCATGATTCTGCACCATTATCACCTGATCGTTCCGACCTCTTCTTTTTGCGACGTTCTTTATCCAACATGCGCATCATTTTCTTGCTATGAGATGACTTCCTTACTTGAAACACTTCTCCGTCCTCCTCTGTATGAATTTATATTTGAGAATGAAATATGGGTTACTATATAGTACATTTCCCTGAAATATCAGTACTTACCATCATCTGCGAAACTTAATAGGGCCTTCGACTTGGCCTTTTTGTCCTCTGACACAGTATCAGGTACTGATGTGCCTGATTTCAATTTCCCGTCCTTCGTTTTCTCTTTCTTTTCTATTTTTCTGTTGATACCAATCGCTGGAGGCAATGGTGCCACTAAATCTTCCTCCGTGTCCACCGAGCGGACATTCTCAGCATCGTTGGACCCATTTCTAGCTTTGTCCTCCTCATCGTCCAGCGTAGTAAATACCCGCAGCTGAATTTTTTTCGGTTTGCGAAATAAGGACATCCTATACAGAATATCCAATTGCGGTGTGTGCCGAGATTTGAAGCGATTGGATTAATATAAAAATTTTGCCAATTTGTTACAAAACCAATTGCACCAACACGAAGAAATTCGAACCGATGAGAAGAATTGTTTATTCAGATGACGTTTACTCAGGCATGATTATAGCAATTCACAATAATAGCCGTTATATATAATTTATTCAATACAACAAAATATTTATTGAACTGATAAATGATCCTTGTGATACACGGTTTTCTTTTAAATCGTTACAATACCAAAAACAATCCGTGAGGTTCAGAAGGTTTGCGCGGGTTCGGCTTTTCGTTACATTAAGAAGTGTAACAAGAACTGATAACAGTGAAGGGCCTAATTTGAAACATTGATGTGTTGACATGAACTTTAAGAAAGGCGAACCGCAGAAAGACCTATCTTGGAGATCATATATAACAAAGAAAAAAAAAGAAATAAATAAGAATGTCTCGACTTGATCAAGCCCTACAGAATAAAATAAATAGATAGTATTATTCTAATTATCAGTGCACGCTTCTTTTGATATTGCTTGTCGATTTTCATGATTAATTTAGAGGTGCTGACCCATCTTCAACACAATTTTTCTCAAGAAGTCCACAAGATTAATTCAAGAAGTCAACATTACCATCCCGGTCATAATATTTTCGCGTCAAACTGTTGTTAGGGTCCTATGAATGCAGCTTTAAAATTTTATCTTATAAACAACTAGACGTTGAATTGAATCGATATTTATCCATTTTCAATACCACTTACTTTGTGATTACAGAGAATATTCACACCAAATTTTATAATGTTTTTTATAACCAATATTATAATTTTCGTTCCCCTGTAATCAAGATTTCAACAGACAGACACAAATCTATGGATGAATGTGGCGAAGTCGGCTCAGGAATTAATTCTAAGCGATATAATATATACTATTCTATATATGCCAATGCGTGACAAACGAAAGAATAAATTTATTATCATTCCTCCGTATGTAGGCATAAAAGGGATATACGAAAAGACATATAAAATATGTAAAATTCTCAACAAATCACAATATTTTATTATTGCTTTTATTTGATAAATGGAATCGGATCAATGATCGTCTAGCATTTGTCTTTTAGCAGGATAAATTTATGATTAATAAAATTAGTTTTATCAGAATAAGGATACGAAAACAGGCCTATGAACGTCCTATGAAGACCCGAAATGCAGAAGTTGCATTATTGTGAATGCAAGCGGCATTTCCCCGTTTCTTGTCTTTTTTGGAATAAAAAATTTACCATTTCACCCACACCTGATATTCCATTAATGGTGAAATATTCTGAAATTTGAAGAACGTCTGACTTTGGGTGTGTTTTTATCATTGGTTTATAGAAACTCGGCAAGCAGAATAAATTGAAAACGATATTGGTTGGATATTTTCCACAACGCTCATAGAAAAAAACAAAAAATGGGTCTTAAAGGCTGCGAAATTCAACTAGATAATCCCTGGAACACATACTACGCTGGCCAAACCATTAATGGCCAAGTTAAGCTAACATTTGATTCTGCTAAAAAGGTTCGAGGTAGGTTTCAATTATATAGAATACTTCCAAGTAAAGCTGGTAGAATATTTAAATATTTGAAATCCTTATTTGAGCAAACTATAAATGTGATATACCAGCTGTAATAAATGCACAATAATTATTTCAAAAAACTGAAAATTACTCACACAGTGACATCATACAGCCGTGTTTTTTTTTTTTTTTTTTTTTTTGAATTTGTGCAATAGCCTATACAGTCACGTCTCTGATAATTAACCAAAAGTTTTTTAAAACTGTTCACTACATTTGCTGCATTACTTTTCATTATTCTCACTAAACATATTTTGAATAAATTGTGATGAAAAAAGAAACTTGCCGGGAATCTTTGAATTTCTCTTTATGCATTTTTCATATTCGGCATGGAAGGCATCTGTATCTAATGTTATGTTCATCGGCAATGCAGTGACCTTGAGTGGTGTTCATAAATACAGGATTATGATGACAGCATCTAAATACATATCGCTTAGATGCCCAGGGCGTATTTTCTCAAGTTTATGTATAGCATACAACCTCAGAGATCCACAGATTACACTCGGTTATAGCTGATTGTTGATCCGAGGCTAAATGACTGGCTGATGATTCAAGGCTAAATATTACGAGGTTATTACTCCTAAATTATCTGTCATAGAAAACGATAAAATAACAATTTGGATGCTACAGCTCCGAAATTACGGAACATGTTTCTCGATATTCCTCAGCTGCAAAAATATATTCGTGTAAATTTACTGGAGAAATATATTAATTTGTATTTTTTTTTAATTCATACTAGATTTTCTCTTATTTTAGAAATAAATTCTGAAAAACCGAAACCGACTTTATATTCTAAATCGGAAATTAATGATCTTTTACAACAAATGATCTTTACAACTCTGATTTAATAATTATTTACCTCTGTTAATAACAGAGAATTGACCCCCTAATATTTATAATTTAATTATTATAATTATAGGCATAATAATTCGTTTTCTTGGTGAAGCAAATACGGAATGGACAGAAATTCGGCGCGTTACGAATAGCGAAGGAAAAGACGAAGATGAAACTGAATACTTGAAAGGACATGAAGAGTATTTTCAAATAAAATACTATTTATTGGGCGGTAAAAACAGTATGTTCGATTCATGAAAATAAAATTGCGGTAGCAAATGCGTTAATTGTTATCACTTGCAGGTAATGAAATTGAGCTACCTGCTGGAGAGCATATGTATCCTTTCACTTGTACGCTACCTCCCACATTGCCATCATCCTTCGAGGGTGAATTTGGCCATGTTCGTTACACTATCAAGGTGACTTTAGATCGACCTTGGAAATTCGATCAGGATATGAAAATGGCATTTACTGTAATTGCTCCTGTAGATCTGAATTTAAATCCACGTGTAAAGGTAATTTTTTGAAATAACTGAATTTTACATTAAAGTATCGTATTATTATTTTTTTGCTTCAAATGAAAGGAGCCCTTCAAACTGGAATTGGAAAAATCATTTTGTTGTTTCTGCTGCCGTTCAGGACCATTGTCTGTAATCACCACATTACCTGTTACTGGCTACGTATCCGGGCAAGTAATACCAATAACTTGTGAATGCGATAACGCCAGTAATGTGGCCATATCTTCTGTAAAACTTATACTGCGTAAACGAGTCACATTTCTTACCAGTCAGCCGCGAAGTGAGAAAAAAGAAAGCAAAATTACTATATCCGAATTAAGTGTTGGACCGGTGGCTGGCTCAGAATCGCGCACATTTACGCAACAGTTAGAAATTCCGGCTCTGCCCCCGACCAATTTATTGAATTGCGGTATTATTTCATTGGATTATGATTTACATGTAGGATGATAAAAGGAGCATGCGAGAACAAGCACGGTGATTTAAATTGTTTTCTCTTTAATATTACGTTTAGGTTGAGTGCAATGTTAGCGGACCGCATCGCAATCTTAGTGGCAATATACCCATTACTTTGGGTACGATTCCTTTAGCTTCTTTTAAGGCACCAGCACCATACACAGATGTACCAGCCCAGCATCCGCCGCAACCATTGCAATCGGATGATCCATCTTTGGCACCCACACAACCTGTGAGTCCTGTTAGCCCACCAAATGGAGCCGGTGGTGCTTTAGGCTGGAATGTGGCTGATAGTGCTGGTGGACAATTGTATCCGAATATACGTAAGTTTCTACAGCCTACAGTTTCTGTATTCAGATCAGAAAATTATTAACCGCATTTTTTGGACTTCCAGCTCCACCACAATTTGTTGAAACTAGCTTTAAAGCTCCGCGAATAACAGGGAGTGATGATTCGGAGCATACAACAATCATCGGTGGAGATAACTTTGCTCCACGTTATCCAACTTTTCAGTTTTCGCCCACAGCTCCTCCGCAGCATCTGTAAACTTATTGTGAATAATCTTAACTATCTCCCTCTAACACTCTTTTTTAAAACTCTTGGCCTAGCATTACTTATGAAATATGTTTAAAAATTGTGGAAAGTCTTAAGACTCCAGCGTTCATAGTTTTCCTGGTTTGTTTAGTTTAATGCAAATGGAATTTATAATCGGACTGGTTGCATTTTGCATTAATTTTCGGCACAGAAAGAGAAATGCACAGCCTTACTAAAAGACTTGTTTGAATCTCAAATAATTATGAGTGCCTAAAATGTTTATTAACAATATTTATAGAAAAACGACATTTACACAATTCTTAATTAGTGACGTTATGGATTACGATAATATCAAAAATCGCTATAATTAAAAAGTCAATGGCAACTGGCAAAAATATGAATATGAACTATTTTGGACATCAAATATTATAATCTTTTATTCTTAAAATTGTATAAGAATAAGAATATCAAAATTGAGTAACATTTAAATGTTTCAAATTTTTTACTGAACGATTTCTAAAGTATATCAATTATTTGTTTTAATATTAAAGTGAAAAACGCACACGGAAACCATTCGAATATGTCTTCCTTTTTTATTTTTGATAGTATAACATTTAATTATATAACTTCCCGTAGCTACTTTGAGCCTATGTTTTGCATATAATTAGCCGTAAACAGTCAAGGTTCAGCACGTACTACGATACTATTTTCGTGTATAGTAAATCTATGAAATTAATAAAAATATGCATTTAAATGTAAACAAATTAGGGGTGGAATACGCGTTTTGTGATGAAAATGGAATAAATATGAAAATGGTAAAATTATGTGATAATCTTCGATATATTAAAAAAAGCCATAGTAATAATAAGCTATCTTTCAATTTTAATATTTTTTACTTTACAATATTTAAGCTTCGACCATTCTTATTGGAAGAATTTTGGGGATTTTAATCAAAATCAAACTGTGGATACGTTTAAAATAATCACCAAGAGCATAAGAACAGATAAATAACGTAAAAGATCATTATCATATTGAATGGAATACTAAATTTTTGGTATTTTAGAGTTCGTAACCACTGAGTTGTCCTTTTATCAGCTCTTTGATGCAAATCTCTCAATTGCTGACCTTTTATTTTGAATTAATATAATACATTTTTTAGAAAACAATTTCGAAAATCTTTTGTTAAATCTGGGGAATTTCCTAAGACAATTCGTACACAGTTATGTGTCAGACGTTTTTTAAATTGAATTTAATAAATGAAATTAATTTTTTTTAATTATATTGGTATAATTGTCTTGTACCAATTATATTTGTATAATTGGTATAATTGTCTAAATAGCTGGTTCTGAGGGTAGTTTTTGAGGATTTTCTTATAAAATATGGCAAAATGAAATTCGAGAAAATCATATATTTTTAATCCCATTTCATTCCGCTAACATTGAAATACTTTAATTTCAGCACTGGAAAACATACACTCTTTATTTTTTAACAAAATATACTGGTAGCTTACAAAATATAAGAGGGTTAAAAGAGGGCAAAAATAGAAATAAATCGCATTTGGTGGAAGAATATTTATACCAAACTCAGCAGTAACGAGGATTTTTTAAATGTAAACTCATTTCCAAGGAACGTTTTATAATTTAGCATCACATATCCTTACAATCTTTAGTTGATTTGCCACTTTCTGGTTTGGCACTTATCATAATTTTAATTGGATTGCCGCATCCGTATCGTGCCGTTTCAAAAGCTTCAACCGTTTCCGTGATATTAAACCGATGAGTAATCAAACGTTTTACATTGACTTTTCCTGAAGCAACTAATGCCAATGCAGCTGGATAGCTAAAAGTGAAAAACCAAAACAAGTTGCTTCTATAAATATGATGCCCTGAAATTAAAATATCACGCTCACTAACTCATTGCAATAACGAAATACGCCACGAATATCAACTTCACGAGACAATGCATTGAAGAGAGGAATTTTAATTTCGGCTGCTCCTGCCATTCCTGCGATAACGGTACAACCGCCAGATCGAGTAGCCTGTAATAAAGATGCTTTCAGTTTTAATTCGTCTATGAAATTCACTTTTGTTCAAAACATACACAAACAGCCAATTGAAGAGTACTTTCCATACCGCAACAATCAATTGTCTTGTCTGGTAGAACACAGCCCAACATGCTCTTAATTTTGTCGGCCAAATCTTCAGGCTTATCCTCTGGCTTGATTAGTAGCGTACAAGAGGCGCCTAACTCTTCTGCCACTTTTAGTCGATGCTCTTGGATATCGGTAATTAAAACTTTTGATGCACCCATAGCGCGAGCGACTAATAGTGTAACTAAGCCGATAGGGCCGGCACCTAAGATAAGAACCACAGAACCGAGTTCCACACCAGCCATTCGGCAAGAATGCACACCAACTGATAAAGGCTCAAGCAATGCTCCCTCTTCCAAGGAAACATGATCAGGTAATTTAAAACAGAAATCAGCTGCATGCTTGTAAAATCGCGTCAAATTTCCATCGTAAGGAGGTGTGGCACAGAAGGCCATATCGGCACATAAATTGTATTTGCCAGTCTTGCAAAATTCGCACAGACGACAAGGCACACCCGGTTCAATCGCAACGCGATCACCAACTTCTAAATGTTTTACTTTGTCGCCAACTTTTGCTACAACACCCGCTGCCTCGTGGCCAATAATCATTGGTTTAGTTAATACAAAATCGCCAATACGTCCATGCGCTAAATAGTGTACATCCGAACCGCAAATACCGACTGAATCCATCTCAAGTAAAACTTCTATTTATTGCACAAATGGAGATTATTTAGATCAATAAAAACAATAAGAGATTCAATAAAATTATACTAACCATCAGGAGCAATTTTGGGTATAGGACGTTGTTCCTAGAAATCAGATTTCGAAATGAAAATAAGTTCGATTGTATGAAAAAATTAAGATTTTACAGTATACAAACATTAGAGAATATAATTAAAACTCGAGCAGTTTCAACGAAAACCATTTTTTTGTAGTGATTATTACTTTGAGAAAATCGTTTGTAACAGAAAAAATCCATCGCTTACAGAAATTTATTTCATCAGAAGAAATTATCCAATTGAAGTAAATTTGTTGAAACAAAATGATCTCTCGAAAGCCAAATTCATTAAATAAATTTAACATTTACGATGTCAGTTAGAACAATATGCATATTCATATATACATTCTGACTCTGTAATTCGTGATAAATGCTATAATAATAATATTGCAATTTAACATTGTTTAAAATTCGTGCCTATAGATTTTATTTAGACAAATACTGAAATTTACATTGTTTAAAAGAGATGAAATATCGACACACAAAATAAATATATTCAGATTTTTTATTTAGAAAATTCAAAGCTTTTAAATGACGCAATTTCATCAAACTTAATTCGATCAAAAGCCCATATTTGTCCATATATTCATAAAACTTTATTATTGTCTTATCTATGATTGAATCCAATTCAAAATTTAATTTGAACTTACCAAACGTAAATCGTCGATTCCATATAAAACTGCAGTTAAATTGTCTCCATCCATTTTCGATTTTTGTTTGTTTGATGAAATAATATTTGTTTGATGGAATTGCCTTGAATTCATAAATGTAGATGACATAAAAATAAAAACAAATTATTTTTATATATATAGAAAATGTCATTAATAATACTGCCGTTTAATAAAATTTCAATTAAATTCTTTTAAGTTTCGCACTTATACCTGATTATTAATGGAAAAATATTAAACTAACTAAACAATTTTTCACTTTTTTGAGTTTTAAGTCGATTTTATAGAGAATATTTAAATTCTTTCAAATCAGACTAACTCAAACAAATATTCTCTAGCGACTAATCGATCTATTCTAGTCTATCAAGAAATGCACTACCGTCTCGGCCATAATTCCATTTTATTTGCATGCAGGCATAGGAATTGATAACGACTTTTGGCATTGCATATATACAGCTATTTACAAGCAAATTAGTATGCGTTTGCAGCCTTCGTGTATGAATTTCAAGTGGCCGAAAAACAATCTGGGGAGGAACAAATTGTCATAAAATCATTTACGGTGCTCAAACCGCATAACAACACTTCGAGGTATTAGATTATAATAAAATACGGATTACTTAACTGATTTTATATTATATAAATTATAATCAATTCTAAATTAGTAGCACAAAATCGGGCCGTTAGATAGGTTTTTTGAATACGTTTTCATTGTAAAATGAACAACCGCAAACCTTTTCATGGTGCAGTGAGAGGAAATGGAGGATTTGCTGCTAAAGACTGACGTTAATATAAAATAGAAAATCGAAGAGAACCAGAGAACTGTGTAAGGTAAAATTAGTTTGACACTGTGCGTGATTGCCGAGACGGCTAAGTTTTTTTATGGGGACAAAATCAATTAAAGGACTCGATGTCTATAATAAAGACAATGGAACATATCTGAGCAAATTCCACAAGTACAAATAAAAAACCGAAAAGTGTATATCCTCCCCCACCACGGCCCTCCCTAAACATTACTTCCAAAACCTAAATAATGCAAAACCTGTCTGCGTTAAACCAACTATGGTTTAACAGAAGAGCCATTGCTCGCCCTTGCCATCTTGCGAAAATCATAGAATACATTTTAAAGAAATTAATCAACAATTTAAATTTATTTTTTTCAGATAATCTAAATTTGTACATAATGAAAGATGTATTACTTATGCCCATGCCTGAATTCCTGCAGGGTGTATGGGCTTCGCGTGAACAGAGACTATGTTCCTCCAAACGTTTTCACAAACACTGTTTGGCATTGAAAATTAGAAAAAATTCATGCGATTTTCATGTCCGTTACTTAACGATAATGTGAATTTATCGGTGAACACAGATATTAGAGACATACTTTTAGAGGGTAGGGTGGACACATTTCGGCCAAGCCGTGGTAAACATTCGTAATGATTATGTTTACTTACCGTAACGTTTTCGCCATATTCACGACAGGAGCTATTCTTACAAAACGTTTTTCCAAAACAAATGCCATTTGCAGCATTGAATTTAATGATTTGAATTTATTCAGAAACATTTTCTTTTTGTTTAAATGAATAATTTCTTCTTTTTAAAATTTACATTAAATGATTTTAAGTTCAACTTTTTTACACTGTTTTTCACAATTTATTTAATAACAAAATATACTGCGAACAAAAAGACGGTAAAAGGCAAGCCTACGTAAACTAAACAAAATCTAAGATCGCGTTCGGATTAATTAATATTAGTTTATTTAATTATTTTTTTTTAATTTTGCTATTAATGTTATTTAATTTAAATGAAGTATTTGATAAGGTTAATTCCCCGACCTTTAAAAACGTACAATCTACACGATGGGTACACACGAGCGTGTAACAATACGTGGGCAAGCTCACGTGGTGATGGCATTTTCCATTGTTGATAAAACTTCCATTTGTTTACTCATTTCGCCAGAGAAGGCTAGTCAACACTATTATTCCAAAACAATTGTCACCAGAGATAGAGAGATAGGGGTTTTTTAATTCGCCGTTTGAAAAACCGATTTTTACACGATTTTGTGAAATTTTTTTTTGAAAAATATCCGAGAGAGCACAATACACGAAAATTTCAATATTGCTGTCATTGGCTTCCCTTATTTACAGTTTTGTTGTACATAATTGTTGTTCTTGTCTTCTTATAATTAAGCACAGTACTTTATAATAATGGGGATCAAAGGGGAGTATAAATCCTTAATGAAATTGTACATGTTTCGATCCCAAATACACGTACTAAAATATATTTCATTAAATAAATAAAGCAAAATTGAAGGTTATAAGCTTATCATGACCGCAAAAATCTTAAATATGCATTTTAGACATTATCAAAATTATTTATTATTTTATCATAATAATCATAATTATTTAAAATTATTATGTTTTAGCTATTGGAGCTTTGCAAAAGAGATCCTTTTGATTCTATGCACTCATTGCGCATGATTTCTCGGCGAAGTACGATATTTCTCACCGGAATTTTTTAAATTGCTTAGTAAATTGTTTATGCATTTGTAGAGGGCGTCCCATCTCTTTATTTCTGATTTCAAATATAACAAATACCTATTAATTGTGACTTAGCCTGTATACGCAGTTATATACCCTGCACTTGACATGCGACAGTGATAATAAAAAGCGGGCGTGTCACTCAAACTAATGGTACGACTCGCACCAACATGATAAGCTCAACAATTGAATTATAGTTAGAACTAAATAAAGACCTGAAGTTCAAGTTCAGGGTGGTACGAGTGATTAGCAATTTTGCTAATTTTTAATGTCGAAAAACTCGACGTATGATTTCAATTCATGGCAATTATTTTATTCATGCTTTTATTATTGTAATTTTTGTTTATTCATCATCGTTCTTGGAATAATGTTATTCTTTTAGAACATATATTTTACCTTAGACGAAGACCTTGAAGCTATTCTAACTTTAAATTCATTCTAGAATCTGAGAACTATATACATATATATATATATATATATATATATATATATATATATATATATATATATATATATATATATATATATATATATATATATATATATATATATATATATATATATATATATATATATATATATATATATATATATATATATATATATATATATATATATATATATATATATATATATATATATATATATATATATATATATATATATATATATATATATATATATATATATATATATATATATATATATATATATATATATATATATATATATATATATATATATATATATATATATATATATATATATATATATATATATATATATATATATATATATATATATATATATATATATATATTATATATATATATATATATATATATATATATATATATATATATATTATATATATATATATATATATATATATATATATATATATATATATATATATATATATATATATATATATATATATATATATATATAATATATATATATATATATATATATATATATATATATATATATATATATATATATATATATATATATATATATATATATATATATATATATATATATATATATATATATATATATATATATATATATATATAGACAACTCATCCTGATATCTACGGACATATAAGTAACAGGATACACCTGTATGGAATCAGAATATATCGAAGAAATTTGCTTGTCTTCGTAACTGCCGAGCTTCCTTTAATACGTTCCGAACGAAAGTACAAACTGAATGTACGCTATTCCCTGACATAAATGTAGGGTGATATTGACTTTTTTGAAATTTTTATTATAAAGCCGATTTTTAATAACGTTTTGCCACAGCCGAGCCATTCGGTTAATAAAGCAAAAGTGATAACTTTACAGTTAACCTTATACCCGATTAGTAAATAAATAAATTCATTTCAATTGAAACAGATTACGGAATAATTTTATATAATTTGTGAAGGAAATAATTGCTTTTTAATGAATCTTCTAAATTCTTCATAATATTTATCTACTCTAATATTTTTATTTGGCAGAATACTTACATACATACGTTTGTATTATCAGTATAAATAGATAATTTAAAAATTGTGCAAATTTTTATATTAAACCGCTGTTTTTATTACGTCAGTATAATTTAAATGCAATATTTCACAAATGCAATAAAAAATAAAGTCTTTATAACATTATATATGTGTCTTATGAATATATAATAAATATCTATTACGCGCGCATTATTATCTATACGTATATGTAAATGAATACATAGGAATATTTGTGAGATCGTTTTATTTGGAAGAATCACAAATATTTTGTTAGTTAATAATTTTTGCCTCTTGCAAAATAATCGCTTTTTAGAGATAAATCTTAATTCTAGTTTTATATTATTTAGCTTTTTA